>JAXQGN010000628.1:0-17541 GCA_037039805.1 Irpex sp. M6601 | reverse complement strand
ACACTGGGTCCTCGAAGGAGTTCAAGAACAGACTCGTCGCGCTCGACTGGATCTCGTAGATCCCGGGCCTGACGAGTCTGTTGTTGACGGAAGAGAGCTTACTAGCAGACGACATTGGGACGAGTGAGCGTGTCGTTGCCGTCGTGGAAGTTCTGACCGCCGTCTGAAGGCAAGCAAAAGTGGGGCTCTCACTTGGTAATTTCTTGTTTATGTGGACTGCGGGATTACTGTGTGGTATTGGGGTTCTGTCAAGGACCCCGCCTCATGTGCTCTCATATGACTATCTTCACCAGTGCAGAGCGTTCTCACAGTACGTAACGATACGGATATGAGTAGCTTCTGACGGTGCTGAGGCCGCCTCGCACTCGCAGTCAACATGAGGCATAGTGGATGCAATGGAATAGGAATACACGGGAGCGCACAATACACTGATAGGTCACATTTGAGCGGACGACATATAAGTTCAAGGAATAAACTGGAAGAGGCGGCATGGCTGATAGTCGGATGCAGACTGAGACTGCATGTTGATCTGTAGGATGAAATAAGCGTGTGGTCAAACACAGATTCAGTGTACGCGCTCATGGAGACCTACCGGATTGCCAGGATTGGCTTTTCCGTAGCGGCTGAGATCCCAGGTCATGTTTGTATTGCCCCAGAAGACCCTGTATGTCGTGTCAATCGATCTGACCAGTCACGACAAGAAGTCGGACGTACTGGAAGTAGCCATCACCTGCATGCAAGGGGCTTTCGTTGGGAACAATCTTCCACGCAGCAGGGAACGTCGACACGTTGACGGATGACCACCTCTCCATTCCTTCTTCCAGTGTACAATACTTGTCTGTACCATGAAGTCGGATACTGTATCCATCTCCTAAAGGGGCAATCTCCCACTAGGAATCGAATAGTTCCCCAAGTCAGGCGGTTACACGCGCTTCAATGAGTAGCTGCACGTACGAGTTTTGTGTTGCCAGCTTTGAAATCGCTGCCAGGCCAGCATCCGATCGTTTTCTCGTTGGGTCCCATCATAACATAGGTCCTGCTGACCTTGTTCTGAATCGAATACAGCCCCGGTTTGATCTTTCCTGAAACTTTTGGTCCTCCAACTGGCCTGAGCGACCAAACAAAAGACTCCTTCGGCTTTTCGTCGTCGTTAGCCACCTGCGGTTTTCCCACCGCCACCTAGCCGAATCAGCTCATGTCAGCCCTAACTTGAATGCTACAACACGAGCCAATCAACCTTACCACAGGTTCTTCGTTGGAGCGCACAGTTTCCCAAGATAGGTCGGATACGGACCACAAAATCCTAATAAACCGATACAAATCACAATAAATGGGACATGGGATTGTATGGCCCTTGACTGTATACGTACCTCACTTTCTCAGACGCCTCCTCAATATACTCGATGGTCCAGATTGTAGGCACAGAGCTGAGCACAACAGGCTGGTACAAAAACTGCTCGCCATCCGCCAATGCACAGAACATATTGGTAGCGATCTGCTTGATCGTGTACCCACTACCGACCTTTACGATCTCCCACTACAGACAAGCTCGTCAATGCGCACATACACTCGGATTTGTATGATAGTAGTGATTTGCGCACCTTTCCCCTACGGCTAGGCTGCTTTTTCAGAGTCAGAGCGTCGTCGCACCACCCGTTATATACTGGATCATCCACAGAATCCAAGAACAAACTCGTTGCGCTCGACTGAATCTCATAGATTCCGGGCTTCACAAGTTTGTTGCTGACGGTGGAAGGCCTGATGTGCATGACGCTTGTACAATCGAGCTGCGGTAGACTGGGACTGATGGAGGTTAATGTCAGACATACTCGTGCGACGCTGCCTAAGTTTATATGAGCAGCGATAATAGGGTTCTGTCAAAGAAGCCATCCTCGAGGTCACCTGGTGGTGGCGGTGAGGAGTGTATGTTAGCGCCGGCAACTTACATCCACAAAAGGTATCGCAGTTGGGTACACGCAGCCACAGCAGCTGCTAAGTCTAATCAAATACCATGGTTGATAAAGCAAGAAGTGCAAGAGAAGATCAAAACAGCAAAATAGAGCATGAGTCGAGACAGCGGCGAGAGCGAACTTGAAGAAGGTGTAAGTAGTACGGAAGCGAGACACGAGCATGGTCATTTCTCTCCCGGAACAGATGCAAGGAATAGATCAGTCCTCGTCATCATCATCGTGGTCATCTCCGCCGTGCTTGAAGAGGGCCATAAGGTCGTCGACTCCGAGTTTCATGGTCTTCATCTTGTCTCCAGACAGCGCAGCTTGAGCAAGCGCTCTCTTCTTCTCTTGCAGCTATCACGCCCCTGTGTTAGCTTGTGTCGAACGAGAAAATCAGCGTGAAACATACCTGCAGGATACGCTCTTCCACAGTGTCAGGAATCGACAGCTTGTGGATGTTCACCGCACGAGTCTGGCCAAGACGATGGGCACGATCGAAAGCTTGGTCCTCCAGAGCCGGGTTCCACCACAGGTCAACTAGGATGACATTATTGCAGCATGTCAAGTTAAGACCTATAGACATGTTAATACTGAAGTCGTCAAGTTGACATAGTCTGCATACCGGTGCTACCAGCCTTGAACGATATGAGGATGACGCGGATGTTGTCCTTTGTCTTGATCTTTTCGAGAGCTTCTTCTCTCAAGGGTTTCGTCATGGAGCCATCATCTGAGATGGTTAATCCATAAGCAAAGAAGAACACCAAGAGGACTGAATATCTACTCACAGCGTACGTATTTGATAGAGTTGGCCTTCAAGAAGGGCTCGATGAGATCGAGCATCGACGTGAATTGTGAGAAGATGATAGTCTTCTCGCCATCTCCTCGCTCCTCGGTACTGTCGAGAATTTCCAAAATCTTGCGGATCTTGGCAGAGGTTGGTGGAAGAGTAGGGTTCGTCGCCATTGATTTGCGTTTGGCTTTCTCAAGGAGAAAATCGCAACGCGCGCAATGATCGGACGTAGATCCGGTGTTGTCTGGAGTAAGTCTGTTCATAGTAATGAGGCTAGGACGCGATGACTTGGAAGCGAGGGGTCACTCACGATTTTTGACACATCTGGCAGCGCTTGGCCATGGCGGATAAGCCCAATCCACCCATGAGATCTGCAAGGTCGTCTGCATCGTCTTCAAGATCCTTATCGTCCTTGGCAGCTTTCGGTTCCACCGCCTCCTTATCCTTGCGATAATCCCCCGCAACAAGAGAGGGGTGGCAACAAGCTGAACGAGGACAATCAGCTAGTGTATGGCGCCGACTAGTGACGACGAACCTTGTCGAAGCCTCAAGAGCAGCACCAACATACTAGTGTAGTTCTTGGACATATCACCCTGCTTTTGTAGCGTCTCGAGACTGTTCTGAACACGCTCCTGCAGGCTATCATAAAAGGCCCTCTCCTCGGCATCAAACGCGCAGGGGACAATTTGAACGAGACGGTCTGGCAGCTCAAGGAGAGGCTTGCCGTTCAGCGTGTCAGTCTTCGTCCGTCTCAGCATACATGCATTAAGTACAACCTGCCAAAGGCCAGTCAATGCGAAGTCGGACGCGGAAGGGCACGATGCTTACGTGAAGACGTTTGATAGCTCGTTGAGGCCTGTTATTTTTGATAGGCTGCGCGATCTTTTCCTTGAACTCAGCCCAGTCATCGAGTGGCCGGAGCTTCAGGAACTTGATGAGAGAATACAATTCGTCGACGTTATTCTGCATCGGCGTGCCTGTCAAGCACCATCGATACTTTCCCTGCAGAGCACAACACGCTACAGCGGTCTTCGTTGTCCTGTTCTTGATGTTATGGGCCTCATCTGTAATCCAGGGCGTCAGCAATCAACTACATCACCAGCCGATGCGCATGCAACGTACCGAGGACAATACGCCAGTACTTGAGTCGGAAAAGTGCATCTTTCGTCTTGCTATTACGTGCAGCCGGCTTGGCTCGGTTCTTCTTCAGATACTGGCGGATCTCGTCAATGCTATCCTCGGAGTCATCGTCAGAGTTCGCTTCAGCCTTTTTCGATTTCTTTCCTTTGCTCTCGTCCTTCGGAGTATCTTGAAACGATGCATACTCAGAAGCCACAGTGTTATATGACGTGATAACGACATGTGCTCGCGATAGCCTCAAGGGATCTATCCAGTGACATCAGCTTTATGATTCATCGTCGAAATTAAGGACTATGAACCTGAAGTGCGGCCTGTACCGTGATGTTCGACAACCGTGAGACCGACAGCCATTTTTTGTATCTCAGATGCCCATTGAGAAACAACGGCGACAGGACACACAACGCTATTTCACAGCTCATGAGCCCGAAACCTGATGTTTTAGAAGAAAACCCACAGAGTTGTGGCCGCAAAGCCAGCTTCCTTGGCTGACTTCGGTGCACGGCCTTCGACTATACGTGTGATGGTTTGAATGGTCTTGCCAAGACTAATGAAAATGAGTATGTAGTGTTAAACTCGAGTACGAGAAACACCTACCCCATGTCGTCTGCTAGGATACCTCCTGTACGCTTTCCACTCTCGCGTTCGGCCATCCACTTACGGCCAACGATCTGATGTGGTAGCAGCACAATGCCCTCGCGAAATCCAGGAACGATGGCTTCGGACATGTCAATTTCTTCGTGCATGTCATTCCGCACGTCAGACATCAAATCACGCAGAGCCTTGTCGGCTTCAGCCTGCGCTACACGATATTCCACCGTATTATCCACACCCATGTCAAATGTCTCGGTTGTAGACTCATCGTGCTGCAACGGAGGCTTAGGTGGTGGTGGACGCGGTATAGCGTGATTAGTTGGAACCCTGATTGGGATAGGAGGGCCGCGTTCTTTGGAGATCGCTGGAGCTGTCTTGACTATGCCAGAAGTTAGTTGTGTAGAAGGAATCTCTGTAACGCTGTAGAAAATTCAGTACATACAGGGAAATTATGAAAGAATGGGTTACTCGCCTGTCGTCTTCGTCGTCTGAGATAATAATCGGTCTTGATCCTGGCTTCGGTTTATGGAGCGGGGCTGAGAAAGCCGAGGTACTGGATGTTGTGCTGGATGTCGAAGATACAGACTGGCAGATCTATGAGCATCTCATACTTCTTTGTATATTGTGCACGTACTACCACGGATGTTGACGGAGTCATAGCATTCTGAGAACGCGCCTTATTGACTGGCTGATCGGTATTCCACAGTGGGTCTTGTGCTAGTCTTTTACGCCTGTAGAAGAGCACAAGTATCAATACCGCAGCACATTACACGATCATAGCACTAGCATATCAATGGAAATCAATGCTTTAATGAGAGCCGCGGTGGCATGCCCAGGACGGCGCGGCCAACTGCGTCTTGTGCTTTGCTGTGCTTTATGAGGGATACAGACAGTACTTATGAGACTCCACGTCACACACGACAATCCAGCGACATGCCCGGAACAAGAGTCCAAAAGTATGACCGTAATACTCACATAGCTTCCATAGTTCCACGTCGATAGGAGGGTCAGAGCAATCCGCTGTCGAAGAGGTGGTGGGCGAACTTGAACACGAACACTCGCTTGAAACGGAACGCGACATTAATGAGGCACGCACGTGATCGAGTTCTCACGAGCCGAGCGCCGTAGATAGGATCGGGCGACGGGACAGTCCGACGAACGTCTTCAACTTGAACTTGATATTCGAATTCGCTCCGAGCTCAATGACATTCAAGCTGCAGCCAGAACAAAAGTCGCCTTCATCGGAGGATGTTCATCTGAGGATGCTAAAATTGGAAGGTTATCTGGAACACACCGATGGGTTACTCTCACCTGCCAGCAAGATGAGTAGGGTCAAGCAAACCGTAACGGCGGTTTCGAGGAATCGAGGAGGTCTATCGATTATCGGGTACATATAGTGAGTACATGTTGATACTACATATCGTAAACAGGGACCGTGTACGTCTCGTCATTGAGACCTTGCGCATGTCCAAATCCAAATCCATCCCATGTATCAAAGCCGCCATTGTCCTCCTCATAGGTCATCGCTGCACGCGCATAGCCTGTCAATCACACAACTATCGCTGTCGCCGTGGAGGGCTGTCCTGAACCACGTCCTGCGCGTTCCAAACTGCCATCGAGCAGCTCGTACGCAGGCCTGTATCGCTCGGTATGTGTACACGCAGAGTTTGACTCCTTCGTGGCCGGTTTAAGATCCCTTGTGCACTCCCCTGTATCGGCCAGGCACACTTCTGCGCTATTGAGGGGAAGTTCAACTAGGTTATCCGGTAGGCCGTTGGCAGTGGAGTGTGGATGGGGTGGTAAACGGGCGTCATCGGATGAGGTCAGGCTGGTGGCTTTAAATATAGACGCCAGCGACGATACGCCTGTTGGATCTGCTAGTGGTACGTCTTCTACATGTTCAGGGGAGCAGGTTTCGCAAGTTGGAACACGAAGAGCAGGGTTTGGGAAAGTGTTATATGTGGATCCTAGGGATGTGTACCTGGATGTTTAATGAGCTAATGCACTGAAGATTGAATGGTTCCACTTTGCATACCCTTCATCATACAAGTGGCAGTATGGAACTTTCAGCGAGCGTAGGAAAGTCCAGACATCTGCATATGTCCAATCAATGATAGGGTTGATTCTCTCAAAGCGCGGCCATCCAGGATCAGTGGGGTTTCGGGTTCCGAGATTAGCTGCGAACGGGTGTGAACAGGTAGCTGGCGAAATAGTCATAGGCTCGAGAAATCGTCGTACCTCCGTGAGGGTCTGTACGCCGTGTACCTATCAAGATCGCTTCTATGTGCGGAAAGCGTTCTTTGTAGGCGGCTAGGGCGCCCTTCATCCCTTCGCCGCCCTTTGCCTTCACTGGTCCCTCTCCTGGCAGCACTGCAACAGCGGACGAAGGTGAACTCGGCACGGTTACACTTTCCACCTGTTGATTGCTTTCCGACGGAGCAAAGCAATGGAATAGATTGAGACTGTATGCCTTGGCCGCTTCATAAATGAAAGTTTCCAGAGGTGGGAATGGGGACGGTACGGGGATATAGAGGGCGGGTATCGGTTTACATTCTTGGCCAGGGGTCGCTCTATGGCCCATGGCTGCGGCAATCAGGTGGAGAAGAACAGTACCTGAGTGTCAAACTTGGTCAGCAACTGATCAAGCGTGTTGCGACTTGCCTGCATGGACATCCCAGACCGTGCTCCGAGATAATCTCGAGAAGGACGGCAAGCGAGAACAGAGTAGCAACTTGAGAGCCTCACGTACAATCTTTGCCACCATTGAAGCTTATGGCAATGTGATCCTGTCTGTCTTGCCAACAATGAGTTACAAGCTGCTATCCGGTTCTGACACCTCACGCACCCAAACGAGTCTATGGCGTCCTCAATCACTTCCAAGGCCTCGCGGATAAGTGGGGCGAGGGGCGATTGCGACGACGCAAAATCGTACACCTGTTTTGCAACCTCGCGATAGTCAACTTGCTTCATGGCCAATGTTCGAAGCTGCATGCGCGTCGTGTTGAGAGAGGGACAAGTTGGAGGATCAAGACGTCGAGAGCTTCACCTCAGGACAGCGCCCATCGGTCACCGGGGTACAGCCTGAGTCAGCTTCACTTATATCTACCACCATCTTCTCACATCCTGCAAACGCCATTCAGCACTATTTGCTGTGATACTCGCCAATTGTACAGCAGCAGCACTATGTCTGCGGTGTTCATGTCAGCGATCTGGACAAATGTCAGCAAATTGACGGGGGCCAAGGTCGAGCTTAGTACTCCCGCCCTCAGATGACAGCGGACATCCATAAGCCCAAGCGGACCAGAGTTCATATCCAAGCCATGTAAGTTACCGACCTTGATCTGTTTGTGGCGATGTCAATTGAGAGACATACAAACGGGCGATGGTCCATGGAACATCGATGCAAGATCTGCTTGCATAGTCTGGCCTGAGCCTCGAGCTCTTCGTCTGGCTCTGTCTGTCACAAAATAATGTCCACGGTCGCATACAGGTACGAGCTGTTGTTGTTCTGAAATTCGAGACCTCATGTTGGTGTTAGCGGCCGTGCTCATCGGGATCCCTCTACCCCAATAGACATATGCTCTTCGTGAGAGAAATTCCCAATAATGGCCTTGCCTTTACGCGTTCTACCAGCCTAGCTGTAATATCTGGCACTCGCCAGTTTCGCCTGCATCCGGCATACCCGGCCGATTTTGCTGGTAGTACGTAGCGGCCGTGGTTGGAGACAGCCATGGCCTCAATCGGGAACTAAGTGAATCGTCTCAGCAAGCTCAGCTTCGAACATTAGTCAAGAACGACCGTAGAATCACGCAGGAATTAATAGGAAGAGGCGAAGAGAAATGCTTAGGGAGACATCGTGCGTGCAATATCTGTCGTTATCGCAGGCCGACTCCATATATGCGCGACTGTTCCCACTAACGTAACGTCATAGATCTATCGGAAAATGCTCACCGCTATGTACAGTGGCCCATGATCATCATAGGAATATGGACGGTTCCTCTCACATTCACTATGGACTATGGCTTGAATCATTGATCTTCACTGCGAACATCCATCAGAAGTTCACCATGTTGCTTATCTCGCCTTAAGTATATAATCTGGTTGTGCGTAGTTGACCATATGCCTGTGGCAGCTCCCCAGGATGTCCCTCCTCATAGTTGTTTGCGTGCTTGCTAGTTTCTTTGCTGTCTGCTTCAGCACCAAACTACCTGATCTATATGAAGCGTCGATCACTGACTTACAGGTAAGGCTTACAATCAGGGAACTGCAAAGACATACTCATGCCCTCCCCCGCCAGGATGGTTTGGATGCCCACCTATTCACTAGCGTCGATCTTGTGAAGGTATGGATAGTCGCAAAGTACGATATCTCTCACTCATATTTTCATGACAGGCATATTTTGCTCGCATAGATGAAGTGAATTTGAAAGGTCCTCAGTTACGAGCTGTTCTGGAGATCAACCCGTCCGCCATTTCCCAAGCAGAATCATTAGATCGAGAACGGAAGACGAAAGGCAAAAGAGGACCTCTACATGGAATTCCTATTCTTCTCAAGGATAATATTGCTACGTTAGCCTCAGAAGGTCAATCTATCGACGTCCTTTTGTGGTCTCACTCATGTCTTAAACCAGGTCTAAATACAACGGCCGGCTCTTTCAGTCTCCTTGGCTCCATCGTTCCGGAGGACGCCGGAGTTGTGAAGAGGCTGCGAAAAGCCGGGGCGATTATACTCGGTAAGCCATCCTCACATTGGCTCCTTGAACCAGTGATAGATCTGTCGTAGGCAAAGCCAACCTTTCTGAGTTCGCCCACTTCCGGGGAAATCTGGCATCCGGTTGGTCTGGACGAGGTGGACAATGCACCAACGCTTATTTCCCCCACGCTGATCCATGTGGCTCGTCTTCTGGATCTGGGGTAGCCACATCTATTGGTCTCACCGCTGTCTCGTTGGGTTCTGAGACGGACGGTAGCATCACATGTCCGACGAGTAATAATAACTTGGCAGGCATCAAACCTACAGTTGGCCTGACCTCGCGAGCGGGAGGTAGTAAAGTTCTGTTATCCCGTGCTGAAAGAACTGAACTAATTACATTCACCATTAGTGGTTCCGATATCCGAGCATCAAGATACCATTGGACCTATGACACGTTCGATTGCCGATGCGGCGATCGTCCTCTCTATTATCGCTGGAAAGGATCCCAATGATAACTTTACCCTGGCACAACCTTCACCTGTACCGGATTACACGAAGGCTTTAAACAAGAACGCTCTCAAAGGCAAGCGCATCGGTGTACCGCGAAAGGTTTTCACCAACGATACCGTTACCGGGAATGATCCCTTTGTCAACATCGTTTTCAATGCTGCCCTCGAGACACTGCGCACCTTGGGCGCGACCGTGGTTGATCCAGCCGACTTGCCCTCTGCTGAAGAGATTGCTGTGTCGAATAACGAAACAGTGGTCTTGGATGTTGATTTCAAGGTGACCTTCGTGCCACCGTGATTTTGCTGTGCCCACAGAGCCTGACAAACGACTACTTAGATCCAATTGAATGCCTACTATGCTGACCTCCTACAAAATCCTTCAGGCGTCCGATCTTTGGCTGATCTCATAGCTTTCAATGATGCCAACGCAGCACTGGAGGAACCTCCCCGATTTGAAGATCAATCAGAGTACGTCATCCAACTTTCACGCAAATCTATGCGGCGCGAGTCGACTATGTACTCATTTCATGCAGACTCATCGAATCACAAGCAACTACTGGGATGAACGCGACTTACTTCCAAGCGCTCGCATTTGACAAGGACCTGGGCGCGACCCGAGGTATCGATAGCGCGTTGAAGCAGTTCGACTTGGATGCCCTCGTTCTCCCGGCTCCTGGGTTTACAACTGTGCCAGCAGCAATAGCCGGCTACCCGATTGTGACAGGTATGGAGGTACTATCAGTAGTTTGCCTGTCGTAGCTGATATCCGCCGTGTAGTACCACTAGGGTTCTACCCAGAGAATGTTACCATTGCGTTAGCCGGGCCAGAGACAGTGTACCCTGCGCCGGGTGTACCCTTCGGGCTCTCGTTTTTGGGCACCGCATTCAGCGAGTTTGAGCTGATCGGGCTCGCGTTTGCGTATGAGCAGAAAACGAAAACGAGGCTTGCGAGAAAAGCTTTTGCAGAGGCCATACCGAAGACTCAGCTACAAGACATCATATCATCCCACTGATCACCACTGTAAGGTTTGCATTCTATTTTTTGGGATTTCTGGATTGTTCGCTCAGTAGCATCCAGGCGATCCCGAAAGTAATGCCACTGAAGTCCGGGCGATCAGGAATTTTCCGTAGCTTCTTGTCCCGTTCGATAAGTAAGGACGCATACCTCGCATCAACATACCTGCTATGAATACGTGTACGTAGGACCGCTGAGTACCTTGTTCCGATAATCTGTCTTATAGGGAGACTTCTCTGGTACGTATCACTCACGCGATTCATCCGAACGAGTTGTAAGGTGATTCTTCACGATCATTAGAGGCACCGCTTTACTGACTCACCCCGCATCAGAGCTGCAGTCTGTCTGAAAGTATCATGGGTTCAACTGCTATTCCGCATTTATCCCAGAGTTCGATGGTGTTGACATCTTAGCCAACCCTGTTGGAGAGATGCGTCGGTGATGGAACCCGACAACCTTCCGACGATGCGTATATTCGTCAACACTCGGGGCATGACCTTCGCGTGTGTCATGACTGTAGAAATCTTGAGAATGCCGAGATAACGCCTATAGTTCGGTATGTATTGTAGTAACAGTGCTATAAAATGTAAGGTAGTATGCAGGTAGTGGCCTGTATTGTCAAGGTCGACTCTCCAGTGTCAAAATGTCAAAGGCATTCGTCGTCTCTCTCGCCAGCGCGTTGGCATTTGTAGCAAGTGCTTCTGCCCAAACCGCTCCCCAGTGGGGTCAGGTGTGTGTCTTGTATGCATTTTTTGAATTTCCTGTATCGCTTACTTGTACACTAGTGTGGCGGTCAAGGATGGACTGGACCAACGACATGCCCAGACGGCTGGGTGTGCACGACTTCTAATCAATATTACTCGCAATGCTTGCAAGGTGCCGCTACATCTGCCCCGTCTGCCCCATCTTCAGGAACCACCGTCGCGTCTTCGCCGGGAAGCCCGTCTGGTACTTCCTCCGCTCCTGCTGGAGCTACACCTACACTTGTATCCGGCTTCTCGTTTATTCGTGCAGTGGTACGACTCAAAGATCAATCTCCTTAACAGTCATGCTTACAACCAACATTCACAGGAAGATCCGAATTTCCACAAATACCTTCGTTCAGAAGTAAAAGGCACAGTATCCGATGCTGTCCTCGGCGAACCCGTCGATGCTGCTCAATTCCAGATTGTCAACGGGCAGTTACAGCAGTCAATCGCTGGTGGAGATTGGCTCTACGCCGTCGTGGAGCCCCGTGCAAATTCGACTGTAGTGAAGCTGAAGGTATCATGGTCTGCCACTCCGGCGACATCAGGTGCCTTCAGCTGGGCTGGAGATACCGTCGAGTGGAGCGATCCTTCTGTTTCTCGCCCTCAAAACAACGTGAGTACTCAGAGGCTCGAAATAGACATATGAGTACTCTACTGACTGCTGTTCTAGGCTTGGTTGATTTGCCCCGACGCCGCGGGCAACAAGGATCTCTATGTGAACCTTGGCGCATACGATTATCAAACGCCAGCTGGATGCGCTGACGAGACTATCCATGCTTACACTGGGGCTACCCCCACAGCTTGATAGTATTTAGTGTAGCAGTCTTTCAGAGGTCAGAAGTCCCACCATGTGTTTGAGTGAGTATCCGTAGTAAGATAGTCCTTTTCATGTGGGTCATTCCCGTTCGTGTCGTTTACATGTCGTTTCTTCCCGCCAATAATGAGCCACTGGTAGTGTGTCCAGTACAAATCATTATATTCTGAGTTTGTTCAATGATCCCCATCAAATTTATAAACTACTGAGTACTGCTAGCTGGGACAACATTGCCCTTCACCATGAGTTGTTCAATCCGTTCGATATGGCTTTCGAGTTTGAGTATACGCTGCTCAAGTTCGTCGATCTTCCTGTCGACTGCGACAACTCTTTCCTCCGTTGTGAGCTCTTTGATCTGCACTTCCTTAGCGCAGCAGCGGACGAGAGGGTGAAGAAGTGTATGTGGCGCGTCCACGACAGGTGCTGCTGCCACTCGCGTCGCAATACAAGTCACGCACTGGAAATTATGCCCTGGGGAGCATAATAGTCGGCATATAAGTATAGATCACAGCCAATGAGTGTTTACGAGTAAACATACGACCATTCAAATTATACACTCGTGGGCTCTGCTTGTAGGGCTTGGAGCAAGTGAAACACTTGAGTAAAGCTTGTCCTTCGCAGGTGTCACAAAGATACAGCGGATTGCTAGTATCTGGAGATAGAGTGAGCACTGAGGGATCGCATATCCGAGAAAACGTATTACCCACCGTTGATATAGCAATGTACACATATCCAGCACGGCAAAGTGATAGTCTCCTTACAAATTCCGCAATGAGGGCCGGCCGGGACAAATGGCGACTCTGGAAGCGAATAGTTTTTAGTATGTGGTCTGGAGTCTCGCGGATGATTTACCGTCTAATATACCAGACGTAGCTTGAGGCCCGCCAGCGCAGTCCATGGCATCGTCATCCCCTTCGTGCCTCTCATCAGTCGTGTCTGGCTTGACGGCAACTGGTAGTGTGGAGAGCAAGTAATCTGCAGCAGCTCTTGCCTCTCCAAAGTCATGAGCATTGTCCCTGTCGTGTCTCAACGTGCGTACGTGGACGATATTATGGTCCGATCTGTGTGGGGTATTCACGGTGACCGGGTGGACCGTCGTCTGCGAGCATTTCAGGGAGCAAAAGTCAACTGTGTTCCAGTAATTTGCTTCTGCTGTGACGTTGTATAAGCAATCGAGGCAGGTGTATCTACTGCCGTGGCAAGTAGTACTGCATACATCACAATACGCTCTAGAAGAGAAAGCGCTTAGTTACATAGCGATGAGAGAGATTCTTGCTCACGTATCGTGCATCATCAAACTCCACTCATAATCCCAGTACGAATCATAGAAACGCCGGTCTACGTTCGTCACTGAACGTAGAATACCATCCATCACCTCTGGTTTGGAGTCATACGCAGTGTTGTCTATTCCATAGGCGGTGAGAAATTCCATGAACTTCAAGCGAATATCGCGCCGTTCCTTGAAATAGCTCCACGACCACGAGCTCTTCCGGTTTAGAAAAATGGTCGCGCGTATCGCGTAATCGAACATGGCTCTCGCCTTGCTTGGCACCTTCGGCTCACTAGGAGACTCACTGGTCACCCAATACGGAGGTACAGGTCTTAGTCTCATCAGGTCGGCGGGAGTACGCATCCATATGAACAATGCACTGTGCGTTGTTTCATCTACACTGTCGCCTTGAGATCCCGTGATAGATCCGTCCGGTTGCAACGTTCCAGAAAAATACCTGTCACTGAGTTCTCTGGCGTACGAGATAACAGCTTTAATCTTGTAAATGCCGTCAGTTTCGATGACCGAAGCTGTGATCGTGAATGGAAGATTGCCTGCCCAGCTCGATCCTTCGACCTGATAGTCCTTTTCGATTGCAGCGTGGCCAAAGAACGATACCATGGATTTATCATTCATACCATTCTGGTCATGGATGAAGCCATTCCACTCTCCAAGGCTGGAAAATGTAGTGTGAAGTAAAAATTATGTCTGCAAGAGGGATATGCTCACAAGAGTTTCACGCCATCCGGTGCCGCGAGATCCGCTTCCGTCAAGAGCTCTGAAGCAGCGTTATAGCCCTCGCAGTCATAGGGCCACTCAGTCGGAATGGGATAGTTATTTGACTGCATATCTCCCAACTGCGCGGAGGGAAGCTGCTCGTCGGTTGGCTCTTGCTCCTTGGCTGCGAGCGCGTAGGACATCTTGTCCAGACTAGACGAATCATGGTAGTAGTCAAACTAACCGTGATAAGCATCAGCGGCCAGCGAACATAACTCGGATAAATCACAATTTCTCACAAGCTCGCATGCGATTGTTTTCATCGCTTGCCCGACGTCGAGTCTCTGCTGTTGGAATTGCACTATGAATTGACACTCTTGTTAGTGACAACAGAACATTCGCCAATGAAGACATACCAACTAGATCTTGATAACGCGAGTAAACAGCGTAGGAGACCAATAGTATACTATCAGCCGCATCCCACAGTTCTTCGATATGCAGTCGACTTCGAGTAGCTAAATCAAATAGTTCCAAGTCTCTTCTCAGAATCAAGGCTAATAATGCGAGGAGGTTCTGAAAGACACGATGAAAAACATCAGAACGATACTGAATCACGACGAAGAAAACTCAAGTGCCAAACCACCTTTTCGATGCGTCCTGGGCCCATGACACCGTATACGGTCTCTACCGCATCGATATCGTACTTGATCCTTACTAGGTTATTGCGTAGTCGATCTTCCTCGAATTGCACGTATTCCTTGAACTTTTCCTCGTGGCTTTCTGGTATACTAGTCAGCGGTGAAGAAAGAGACTTCGTCAGCTGCGACGATATCGGCCAAGTCATCCGCAGGTAGTAATCCACCGAGCCCCTGTTCTCCGGTAAGATTCTATCGCGCATGGCGAACATACGCGCGAATATCTGTAGGATTTCATTTCGATACTTTGCTGCGAATGTCTGCCATCCTGATCGAGCATTAGAGTCAGTGGACGTTAAAAATACCAGTCAGGGCCACACCATACCTATTGCCCAGTATGCCAGCCACAGCATCAGACTAAGGATGCCATCAGTAGACAGATCATCATAGTAGTACTATACTCGCACCTCCATCCCAGTGATTTCGGCAGTTCATTCGTGAAGCGGTTGACTTCGGTGATAGTAATGTGGCCTGACCCGTCATCGTCGATGGCGTCTATGATGGGCTGCAAATATTTGACGTCAACATACTGACGTGCCCAGTTATCCGTTGCCAACTCCAGGGTGCTGGAATTCTCTGGTTTATCTTGTGCTGAAGACACTTGTACACTATCGGCAAAGTGGTCTCGTAGTGTGACGACAAACTTCCGCGCTTTGACGTTTCGACGCCAATGCTTGAAATCAAGTTAGATCGAACTCAAGGATAAACTTGAAGTTAATCGTGCGTACCATTTCTTGCCAGATGATTCGAAGCTCCTGCCACTCAGTTCAATATTTATCTCTATAGGCTGCATATTACCCACGACGGTGAGACGTACCGGCTCTTGAATGAGATTATGAGGTCCCTTCGTGACTTCCTCAATAACGCGATTGCTTTCCTCTTGCATATATCGATGCAAGCTCGCCTCCAATTGATCATAAAACAACCTAAATTTGCCTTCGAACGCCTCTAAGTTAGACTGCAGAGCTGTATCCCAGTCCTCGCGAAGTTCGACTTTGAAGTCTGAGAAAGTATACTCGGAACGCTGCACGCTCTTGTCGCTGACACGCTGATCCTTCGTGCCGTCGCCGCCCTGCAGTGCCTTCGCATTGCCTGCTGCTGAGGCTACGGGGGTGCCTTTACTATGTGTGGGGGGTTTCTCGGCCTTGAACAGTTCCCGGAGAACAGCGTCGTTGTTCTTCACCGCATCAACCCCTCCCTTCGATCTAACGACTTCAGCCAGTCGAAGTTCTTCAGGTGACCTCATTTGACTAAAAGCAAGAGCAAATTGCTGAGACATCTGCGCCAGTCTAGCACGATGTCAGACCATCAACGTTGTTCCGTGAGTTGGCAGCAGTATATACCTATCATTCATAGCTGTTGTAACCGCTTGTATAGCATCGACACCAGACGCAGTGTGGATTTGGAGGGCAAACTCAAACTCCATCCGCCTGGCGGCAAAGCCAGAGGTGAATGCCGCAAGCCTGCCCTCCCACGCGGGGCCCACAAGAACTTTCACAAGGACTGTCTTCTTCATCCAGACGTCGCAAGCGTTGCCACAATCCTTGATATCTTGTGCGGCGGCATCCACCAAGGTCTGTAACTTGCCCCTGATCATGTTCCCATTGAGCCCCAGGACCTGAGGGTCCGTGATATCCTTCAGTCTAGAAGATGATCAGGTAACCTACTTAGACAACCACCAAACTACATTGCCAACGCTTACCGGACAAGAACCTCGATCATTTCCTTCATCTCTCTGAAGAGCGCAATAACTCTCTTGTCATTTTGTCGTCGCGCCATTTCCATGTTGTAGCAGGCCTTGAAAGCAATCACCGCGACTATATGCCAGTAAGTATTAGGCAACTACACGAGTATTTGTCGCTACCTGAAACGAATGGATGTATCTTGGCAACATCATCGAGAGCCCTCATGAACCACGGATCGTCGCCAAGACCGTTCTTGGCCTGCGACATGATATCCTGGGCAGTGCTCTTGAACTGAAGGGTGTCATTGAAACTCTTGAAGATAGCGACCTTGTCATTCACTGTCGTAAGCATTGTTAGACTGATATTAAAGTTTAAGGTTACTCGGAACATTGAAACACACGTTTAGCGTTTTTGGCGGATTACTCCATTCCTTTACGCATGTGGGCTTCAGTTAGAAATTTTGTCTAATCGGCTTCATTTGCCCTACAAATCGTTTGTGACGATCGGATTCCGGTTCTATCCCATTTCATTCTGTCTTACCTTGCTTTCAAATCGTTTTCCCCGATATTTTCCCGCTCCCCTCCGTCTATCGTAGGGCCCGCTTTGGAATAAATCAGCTTGGGGATGTTTTTTCAGGCCCCGACGAATACTCGATCGTGGAATTTCCGCTGCCTGCTTTATTCTTCCCGTCTCGCATGCCATGCTTCTGGGGTCCTCGCCCCTCTTCCCGTTGTGGTTTTCGCCATATTGCCTTTAGCTCTCCCACATCCTGTCCCTTCTTCATGTAGTGTGCCTGCACCTAGCTGCATAGTACTCTTTCATGGTTCTTCCACCGTGAATTGAATATTGACTGATCTCTCGGTCGTCGGGACCCCAGACCACTCCCCGTGCGCTTATCTCCCTTCGCTTCAAGTTCATTGCC
>JAXQGN010000627.1:0-14563 GCA_037039805.1 Irpex sp. M6601 | reverse complement strand
GTGGCGAGCCGTCCAGAAATGGAACACCCGCTGTAGACAGCGGGGGTCGGGCAACGAGTTCAACACCGAACGATGAACAGCCACATGTTACCCAAGGAGATAGCCCGGCTATACCGGTCGACGGGCCCGCTCACTCTCCTCTACCGCCAGCTCGCTCTCCGTCCCCTCCACCACCAGCTCGCTCTCTGTCCCCTCCACCACCAGCTCGCTCTCTGTCCCCTCCACCGCCAGCTCGCTCTCCGCCTCCTCCACCGCCAGCTCGCTCTCCGCCTCGCCCACCGCCAGCTCGCTCTCCGCCTCCTCCACCGCCAGCTCGCTCTCCGCCTCCTCCACCGCCTGCTCGTTCGTCACCTCCTCAGATCGGCTCTCCATCGCCCCCACCACCGCCTCCCGCGTGTTCTCCTCGTCGGCAAGCCTCGCGTAATGTCACGAACAAGAACAGTAGCCCTACCATGAGATGTGTTGTCGAGCTGCGGCCGCTGGCCCAAACACGTGCAGCCCGCGATGCCGTCCCCGCTGCACTACAGGCTGTTGCTCCCGCCTCAGTAGTCACTAACGCCGAAGTCACACCTCTGCAAGCTCTGGCTGAGGCTGGCTGCCCGGAAGGGCTTCTGGAAGCCTACAAGCCCGCCCTCGAAGCTGATTTCGATATCACGTGGGCCGCTTGTATTGCAGCGTTCGCTCGTCAACAGATCAAGGCCGGATTCAAGGAACGCAATGGCAATATGCTCCCGCTGGCTTCCCGCCCACAAGAATTCACAGATTGGTTCAAACATGGTCGCCGCGATGAAGGACCTCTCATAATGTCTCACACAGAGTTTTTGCAGCAGCTTGGGACTTGGTGGTGGTCGCTCCAGCCCGCTGTGCGCGGAGAAGACCGCCGTCGGCGGCCAGAAGTCCCAAACCCATCTGACTGGTCTGACGTCGTGAAGGCTGGTAGAAGCGGGATCTTCTTGGTTCTCTGCGGGCTGTTCTGGGTGGGTAGTGCCATCTTCGAGCATGGAGAGGATTCCTTACTACCAGGCTGGACCACGTTGGTTGAGGATGTGTCTTGGGTACTCAGCATGGACATCCCGCAGGCACCACCCTCTGGCGAAGCCTGTTCCAACAAACGTCCGCGTGGGAGTCGCGCTCCCGCTCCGCGGAAGCGCGTCAAGACCTAGACCCGTTCCTCGCTCCCTATCGCCGTCTTCCATTCATTCGCTGCCTCGCTTACGTTCGCCGGGATATCCGGTTTAGTGAATTCAATCCTTAATGCACCCCACCCTCTTTTTGTAAATAAACAACCGTATATTTGTCTTAGCTGTCTTATAGTTCTTTACTTACTCGTAGTTCCAGCCGTAGTCATGGATCGTAATACATTGGTGGTCGACTTCCTAATTGGTGCATCTGTGTGCAAGTGGTAACACGATCACAGATCTGTGCTATCAGCTGATCATTAATCGATCATTGCCCGACTAGACGGCTCGCTTCGATCTCACGTAGTTTGTATTCGAACTCAGCCAATGTCCGCCTCATCGCGGGGAAATGACTTGACCTGCTGCTCAGCAATCCCCAGGGCCTCCCTCCCTCGTCAACGCTCGTATGCAACTCCACCAGACGTCTGCCACTCCCTTTGTTGACCTGTCGTCCGTCGATAGCACGACTGTGTACGAGTCGTCGTATAATTCGGATTTGGACGACTCCCCCACTGGGTCAGAAAGCGACTTCGAGGGTCCAGTTTCATTTTTAGTTATCGAGCGAGAATGTGCCCCGTCGCAGGCTGGTGAGTAGTCATCCAACAGTCCTTAGTATAGGCTCTCATCCTATTATCCAGACCCGCTGCCCACAAACCGAGTGCCGCGGAACACAGCCGCCACCCAGCGTGCTCCTCCTTCCTACACTGAACGGATTCCCGCACCGTCGCACACCGTCGCGCGTGGTACTCGAAGACAGCGAGGCGTGCAGACGTCTCCACCGCCCCCACTCCCACCTCCACCGCCCCCACCTCCTCTCCGTGTCGATTGTGCTCTCTCACGTCGGCCATCGGTAACCTCTCTCGTAAGCGGTATCAATGGAATTCATGTCGAAGAAACATTACAGGTCTCACGTGCAGGGTCCTCGGCTGCCGCTTTGTCCGTATCCAGCACCCCCGACGACAGGCCGCCGACCACGTACCACACCGCCAACTCACAGGCGAGTTCTCGTCCTCCCTCGATTGCAACACCACTCCCAGCACAACCTGCATTTGCAGTGGATCCGCGCGTGGTCGGGGAGTCGCATGACGGCCACTCCCATGGGCGGCGCTCATACACCACATTTACGACAACCCAGCCACTCGCATCGTTTTCTGTTACGTTTCGGGCGCATGCTCGGCCACCGTCAAGCCAATCCTCAACCACGCCAAGTGAGCGTCGTCATGGAAGGGCTCGCGAATCAATTCCAGTGACGCCTGTCACTCGGCGTGCATCATTTTCCGACGACGACGACGTTTCTCCCCCGCGCTCAGTCTCCGCGATTTCCCGACGTCCACGGTATATAAACCCCTCTGTTTCTGTCTCTGCCACCCCAGCTCGTCGTTTCCATCTCTCCTCTCCTCTCTTCTCTCGTTGTCCTTCTCCTCCCCTCCACTCCCGCGCTCCGTCGCTCAGTGAGGTGGGTGGTGACGGGGGCGCTGTGTCGTCGGCTCTAGCATCGCCCCCCGCTACGCCAGGTATGTTTGCGGTTGCGGTATGTCGGTTCTTACTGACTTTGACATATGTAGGACGTGCACGGCATTCCCTGCTCCCGTCACCCCTTCCCTCTCATCATTCTGTTCCTTCTTCACCGCTGGTCCCGCCGTCGTCCCCACGTGTTCTGTCGCCCACTACACACGTCCCATCGTCGCCTTCACGTAGGGTGTCGTCCCTCCGTCCGCCTCATCCGTCGCCACTCCCTGTTCCTGCCTCATTATCATCGTCTACGCCGCCCGTTGGCTCGTCGTACGATAATCTTCGTATCATCGTTGGGAAGGACAATTCCAAAATCGCTCTTGACGTTGCCCAGCGGATGGAGTACGGCAAGTACTTCGTTGTGACATGGGGCTGGCAAGTTGGAGTATTTCACACGTGGTATGTTTCCTCGTTTGTATGATTGTACGATTGTTTATTTATTAAGTTGTTTAGGAAGGTTGCTGGCGAGCATATCAGGAGTTGCTCCATGGCCATGTATCAGACGTTCAATGATCCTAAGGAGGCTGTTGATATCTGGGTGAGGGTAGTTCGTGAGGGATCCTTTTGTCGTATCCGACGCGAGCTATCATTACCACCGCGCGAGACCACTGTCTGTCCCCCTGGCATTGTCACTGCGCGGTATTGGTATCTCCATCCTCCTTCTGAGCCGTCTCGGGGGGTCACTGTCATCTTTCGTGGCTTGCAAGTTGGTGTCTTCCCGACATGGTAAGTACGTTTTTATGCGTGCAAGTGGCTTTGTTAATCCCGGTGTTCAGGCTTCTCGTCGCTCATTATGTTGCTGGTATTCGTGGCGCTTTGTTTAATGGCTTTAAGACATTTGAGGAGGCGGGGGAGGCTTTTGCGGCCGCTAAGGAGGACGGGATTGTGATGAAGTTGACTTTGCGGGAACCTATGCCTGCTCGTTTTTTTGAATTGTCGGATTAGTTTTGCTGTTGTCTCGCTGTCGTTACTGTTGAAATCTATGCTCTCCCCTCACGTTTATCTTTTTGATTGTGTGTTTGTCTAACCCTAACCTTAAGTGTCACTTGTTAAGGAAATGTTACCGTTTAAGGCAGTTGATGAGCTTCAACGCCGTCACTAAGATCTCACTGGTCAATATTGCATATAGAAGCAAATGATACTAGTATGCGTTGAGGCCACGGCTTGGCTTATATGGTTCTATGACTTGGATGGACATAACTACGGAGGAAGATGTTTGCAGTAGTAGTAGTACTCGTAGCCGTACATGACACAACAATAGATATAATCAGTCAAGATCAACGATAACTACAAGAGGAAGAGGTCTCCGTACTCAAGTGGTAGTTACTGTATTTAATGTGCAGAATAACATCACGGCGTACGGGTTGCGACTCTACCATGTAGAGCGACCCTGCTATACATTTACCTGTGGATCAAATTGGCGTGTAAGAGTTACAGATCATGCAAAGTCTCTGTCACGGTATTTAGTTACGGGACACAACTTAAACACTCAGTTAGTACGATTTTCGAACAAGATACACCTCGTACTTCCGGGTTTAGGCAAACGATAGTGACTGCTATCTTCTCCGTATGGATACATGGAAGTTCCTGCGCCGGTGCGATAACAACTAGTGGAATCTCGCCTGCTTTGCATTAGTATACGGCCGACTCAGCTTACTTGCGCGCAGAGGCATGCGTAACGACAACTCAGCAAATATATGTACACAGTTCGAGCAAGACGCATGTTGTACTGCAGGGTTTAGGCAAGTGATAGTGACTGCTAATCTCTACATATTGATATGTGTTCCCGCACAACAGCGATTGATGGGACTTCACTACCTCACTATACGGCCGACTCACTGGCAGCTTGCTTTGCGAGCAGCGGCATGTGTAAAGACGTCTCAGAAAGTATACGTACACAATAAATACAGACTCTAGTTAACCACCAAACTCAAGAACTGCGCTCACAAATTTCTCTTGTGTGTATGTGCCTGCGATAGAAACCAGGCCGCACGGCTTGCGTAGATCAGGCAACCTGAGTCGCTACGCACACCTGAATACCCCGCCGTAGCACTTACAATCTCCGAGTCAGCATGGCCATAAAATTGCAGTATACGTCAATCGTATAGAATATACTACTAGACCTAGAATGGTGCTATCAGAGTGACTTCTTGTAGTGACTGTCGTTTGTCGTTATGAATGAACCGGTGGGCGCTTTGCTCGCTCTCAACTCGACTTCCACCATATTCAGCCTGAACTACCTCTTGCTGCACCCTTATACATCAAACAAACCAGTATAACTATACCGTGAGTGTCCTCCGTGTTTTGTACTTTTGAAGCGGTTTTGTTTTCTTCGACGCGGTCGCTAGGCAGTGGACACTGAATCAAACAAGGTACTATGAAAGCTGCCCTTCGAACGTGTTTCGACGCGTTATTCGCTCCTTTATGTTCTTTTTCATGCCTGTATATGTGAATCTTCACACTTGGAGGTCCAGTAAGTCGCGCTGAATCTTACAAGGTACTACGACGACACGCTGGACCGACGCGTTTTCTCTCTCTCGCCCTCACCCTTCACCCTTGTTTCTCTTGTTTCATTCTATCCCTTTTTGGCCCAAGCACTATCTCTTCTGGTGTCTAATCTATTACTTTCTAGTCGCCGCCCTACTATGTCTCGAGGAAGAACCGTGAGTCTCTTCCCAGCTGGCGAGACCGACTGCCAACTCACCGGTCCAATATCCGTGTGAAGACACGTTCAGGCGCAGAATTCTCGCCGTTCGACCTTGACCTTTTAAATGTCGAGTATTCTATACAGCCACTAGTCGAGGATGCGGTTAATTGTGAAATGGCGAATGAGGATGAGGAGGAGGATAATACGGAAGGTTTACGACTTGCGTACGCTACAGTTTCCTCTCCTTTCGGCTCTCCGCTTTCTTCCCCAACTCCCTCTCCTTCTTCGACACGGCCCTCGTCACCTTCGTCAACAGTGTCCTCATCCCCTTCTTTGTCACTGCCTTTGTCCCCTTTAGCTCTACCAGCCGTCCCTGCCCTGTCGACTGGGTCTATCACTGCAGCTGGGCCACAACTCGTCACTCAATCGCAAGTTGATAGGCGTTCAGTCAACCATAAGAAGGCCGGTGCCAGTAAGCGTCGTCAGCTGAAACGCCTGGAGCAGAAACGCCTACAGAAGGAATCCCTACAGCCTCCGAAGATCCGCCACAGCCAGTCGGAGCGGTATAAAGACCTGAAATACATCAAGAATGCTTTCAATGCGCGCGCACTACCAGTGACAAAAACTGGCTTCATAGGCAAGCGATTCGACGTAGTTGCGGAACATCGTTCGCTTGCAAGCTACGTAGAGGAGGGATTCAGGGTCGTTGAATGGAACGGGCAGTGAGTGCATCCCTTAATGAGTAGCTTTGTCCCTGACGTTGGTCTAGAGCTCCTCTGGGGATCGTCGACAGTGCTGGCCGGGTCATAGCAGCCTTCGTTGGTCCACCGTCCGGGGATCCAACTTGGCCCACGGTCGTGAAGGGGGTAGAGATTGCGCTAGCGGAGGCAAAGCGTAACCTACGATTTTCGAAGAAGCAGGATCGCAGAGGCACGTTCAAAACGATTGCAACTGGGTTGTCGTACGGAGGCGGACAAACGGTAAGTGGAACGTATGCATTTCTTCCTCTGTCTCATGATTCCCACAGCGTCCAGGCATTTTACATCACTCAAAGCGGAATCAGAAAGTTTTGCAGCGTCTGCTCGACAACAAGTACGTGGACCGTGTAATCGGATATCAGGACGGTGAGTAGAGTGGTCTACAGCCTCTATCTCGACTTACAGTACCTTTCCTAGCCCTCGTACGCTTCTACTTCCCCAAAGTTTACAAAGAATATATGGACAACATGGCGGCGTTGTTGGTAAATCATCCAGAGCTCCGCCGCCCGACAGACAGCAGTGTTTTTGCGGCCACCACCTTCAATTTTGGTCCCCGGGTCGTCACTTACGAGCACACGGATTCAGGTAATAAGGCGAACGGAATCTGCCCGATATTCTGCACTGGTAACTTCGATGCGAACACCGGTGGCCACCTGGTCCTTCGCCAGCTGAAGCTGCTTGTTCGATTCCCGGCGGGTTCGGTCGCCCTTATACCATCCGCAACCTTGATGCATGGCAATGTGGCTATACAGTCTGGAGAGCGACGCCAGTCCATGACTCAGTACGCTGCAGGCGGTCTTTTTCGATGGGTTCAGTACGGATGTCGCTCCTGGAAATCACTCTCTGAAGACCCTGAATTATTGGGCCGGGAACTAGAAAAACGATCCACGCGCTGGCAGTTGGCCCTCGCCCAGTTCTCCCATGTCTCTTCTCTACACGCTGATCGCATGCGTCTCTTCGGTTGAATTGTCTATCACACTACTTTGGTTTGTACACACTTTACGCATACATAATGACAATAGTAACCTCACGTGACCTTGTTTATCGAAATGCGGGACAGCCCTGCCGGCGCCAATAACGCTCTCCTCCACCTATCAGCATGTCCAAGAAAAGGAAGAGGGAGAAGGTTGAGTTCTATGACCACACAGCCTATCAGCATGAAGCTACAGCGAGCAGAGTCGACTATGACTATCAGACTCGACGTGCTGTGGTTGAAACTCGAGTCGTTCCATTTGTTCCACCAGATGTCGAGGCTCCCCCGGAACGTGCACTCAGCCCTCCACCACCAGATGCCACGCAGGATATCAGAGAGGATGACGTGGGGATTGTCGTGCGTGCCAAAACGAGGGCCAAACGCTACGTGAACTCTGTAAGATTTTGACTACGCTCTCTCAATGTACGCTTGCTAACATTTTTCGTAGGATGCACCGCTTGCCACCTGGCTTGAGTACCGCGAACGCTATATCGAAGAAATCTTACGTGGATATGGCCGTGGTACGGAGACAGACAGCCCTCTCTGCCACGTGTGCTCGAAGGTCAAACCGAAGTATCGCTGCGAGGAGTGCTTTGGTCACTCCCTTAGTTGCAAGGATTGCTGTCTCGAGCAACATCGCAAGCTCCCTCTTCATAGGATACAGGTTAGTCGGTTGCCTTCCCCACACATCATGTTACTGACATGGCATTAGGAGTGGACAGGGCAGTGTTTTCGCCGGGTAGCCCTGATAGACTTGGGCTTGGTGATGTTTCTCGGGAATCACCACGCGCAATCCACCTGCCCCGTAGCCACCCGCAAGCGAATCGTCGTTCTTCACACCAATGGCATTCACTACGTCTGCGTCGACTTCTGTGGATGTCGTGTGGACCAAGAACGTTTCCAGCAACTCCTCAGAGTTTCGTGGTTCCCTGCAACACCGCTATCTCCGGAAACGTGCGCCACGTTTGCAGTACTCGACCTCTTCCACATCATGAACTTACAGGGCAACGTCACAATATACGACTTCGTTAAGTCGCTAGAGTCGCTGACCGATGGTTGGCTCTTGGATGATATTCCCGTAAGTTCCCTGCAAGCCGGTGCCCACCTTTTTCCTCGCTAATCACTACCATTCAGGATCGTCACCAGGCATTCGCGAATATCGTCCGTGAGTGGAGGAACTTGAAAATGTTGATACGAGCTGGCCGAGGACACGAAGAAGGAGGGGCTGAGGCCACGTCACTTGGGGAGCTTGCCGTTCGTTGTCGCGCTTGCCCGCATCCTGGAATCAACTTACCTGAAGACTACACCAACGCGGGACCGGACGAAAAGTATCTCTATCGACAAACAATCGCCGTGGATTGCAACTTCCGCCTAAAGAATCGTCACCGCTCGACTCATCAACAGGACGTGCGTCTTTCTCCTGGGTGGGCGTTCTTCGTCGAGCGGACGGCGTATATGGGACATGTCCAGCAACACTCGAATCAGGCAGAGGTATGTGGAAATCGTCTTATCAACATCTGATAATATACTAACGGAACTTATAGATGAATACCTGCTCCGGCTTTGCAGCACTGCTGCTTGCGAATCTCAAGAAAGCGAAGGGCCTGAATGCCACTGGTGTCGTTGGCGTGGCCTGTAGCAGACACGAGCATTGGAGGCCGAATGGATTGGGCGACCTGCAAAAAGGGGAACGGTGAGTCAGTGCCTCTGTGTTTTGAGTCGTACTCATTGCTGTCATAGGCAGTGTAATGTCGACTACGTCCTGCTGGCTTCCCTCGTCGGCGTCGCCTTACCGATCCTCATCACGTATGATATCGCCTGTCAATATTTCAAGGCGTTCTGGACGCGTATGCTTGGGTTCCCGGCAAGAATGCGTCTCGCGGTGCCAGACCGCAGTTGGGTCACGGCTAAGGTTCCAAAAGGGCATCTTCGTGCGCACGAGGACTCTTGCCATGGCCCCTTCTCCCTCAACTACACTTGGGGTGTTGGCCTAACCGACGGCGAAGGCATCGAACGTCTCTGGTCTTGGCTGAACAAGGTAGCGGCCAGCTCGAAAGAGATGACACAAGCGGCACGACAGGAGCTATTGGACGACTTTTGCAACTACATCAACTGGCGGAAGTCTCTTGGGCTCTACAATATTTCCTCTCGACGGATGCTCGAAGCCCTCAAGAATGCCTTGGCTCTCCGGGAAGAGTTCATCGCTTTCGACCAGCGTTTACGCGAACGGGTGCCCGCTCAGCTGCAGCAGTGGCAGGCCATGCTTGTGGCATGGACGGAAGACAACACCCAGCCATGCCCATACACATATGAGCAACCCCGTAAGTACATTGCCATCTGCCAAGCTTTGACCGGCTGACCGATTTCATGTCAGGGGTCACCTTCAACGCGGTTCGTCTGGCTATCCTTCGTGAGGAGCAGGAAGATATGAGGCTTCGTGGACGAATCGACGACAACTCCCCCGCGTCATTCATATGTTTAGGCATCGAGATAGAACATATGCAGTAAGTATAGGTTCTGCGTAAATGTTTATGTTTTTCACTCATATCTTATACCTCAGGATGGCTTTGAAGGCCGATATAGCCTATGTCCCTTTTGGGAATGTCCTTACCGAGCTCGCGCGAAACGAAAGGCGGCGTGCAATCCGACGGAAGATACTCGAGTTTCGACGAGACCAGAGAATACATATGGCCGGTCTGACTCGCTATGTACAGTTCGCCGCGGACGGTTCCGTCGAAAACGGCGCCGTTCTCGAATCTGAGGATGTTCCTCTCTTCTTGCCCTCCGACAGTCAGAATCGCGGCCATCAAGAAGATATCTGTGACCGCCACCTTGTTCAACTGGAGGAACGTCTTCGCGCTACACAGGCAGAAGAAGCATTGGAGGACTTACGCCGACATCTACGCACGAGAACCTTCGCGAATAGGTTTAAAATCAAGAACTTTGTCGGTCAGATCGCCAACGCACAAGGCCGCCAGTGGCAAGCTACAATTGACCGTCGAGCCGTTGCTGCCGCAAAGCGTTATCGACGAGCACGAGATGCCCTGCTTGAACTTCGAGGACCGGGCGAATGGGAGAACACTTTCAAAGTGCTTCGCGACGAGGATGTTCGTTCGTTTAACGAACGAGCTCTCACAGAGCAGGAGCAAGCCGACCGTGCAGCTATCCGACAGACGGTAGGTATGCCTGTCGAGGGTGTGTTCGGGCTCGACTTCGTCAATGACAAAGATGTTCGCGAAGGACGTCGGACGTTGTCCTGGATCTGGCTTGCGAGCGGTGGTGGCGACGACGAGAACAATCCACATTACCAGGAGTGTGAGTACGAATATCTACACACAAGCAGGTCACTAATTACCCTTTAGGCTTGCGAATCGAATGGGCGAAGGCTAAGGCACGTGCGGCACGGTGGTGGGAAGAGGTTCACCTTCTCCGTGAAGAAATGCGCCGTGCAATTGTGTTCTGTGAATGGAGAAGCCGTTGGTGGCAAGGACTGGCGGAGCGAGTGCCTGACGGCCCTTATAACGCTGCGAATGAGGGTCTTCGTGCGTACGCTTTTGCCCATGCCGATGCCGAACGGCGATTAGGGGAGCTTTGGGCGAGGAAATGGACTCCACTACAAGAGAAGGCCGACAAGTTCATGCGGGACTACCCCAGGTTGCCCCTCAACGTCGCTGTGGTCCCTCAGATCGAAGACGGCCCCGTTGCTCCCGCCAACGAAGACGATGGTGCCGCTGGTCGAGCCAATGAAGATGACCACCACGAGCAACCTCAACATGAGGCTATCGACGCAAACGACGACAATCAACGCGAGAACGCCATTCCCGCTGACCCTGCACTACCAGCGGTGGCGGTGGTTGAGCTGGTGCTCGAGGAGGAGGACGAATATGCTGACGACTACTATTTCCATGCTGACGATTTTTAGTAGCTCGCGAACGGTCGTTGTGGTGCTTCCTCCGCCCTCCGCTTCTAGCATCCAAGAATTCCGTGGCCCTTTCCATTTTCTTCCCTCCTTGCGGTCTCACTCCGAGAACCCCACTCTACAAGACCTCTCCCCCTCCCAAAGCCCGCTTTACAAGAATGCTCTGTCCCGCCCTCAATCTCGTTTTACAGCCCCGCCCCGCCCTCGAAATCCCGTTCTACAGCCTATCCCGCCCTCGAAATCCCGCCGTACAATAACATCCTGCCCTGCCCTCAAAGTCCCGTCCTACAAGAACGCCCCGCCCTGCCCCAATCCCATTTTACAGCCCCGCCTTGCCCTCGTAATCCCCCTATCCCGCCCTCGAAATCCCGCCGAAATCCCGCCACACAAAAACATCCTGCCCCACCCTGGAAATCCCGCCCCGCCCCCGATTCCGTTTTACATCCCCACCCCACCCCCTCAGGAACCGCTTTACAATCCCGCCCCCTCAGGAACCGCTTTACAATCCCGCCCCGCCCAATTGAAATCTCATTCTACAGTCCCGCTCCGTCTTCAGGGACCGACGCTCATCCCGCCCGCCTACCATTTCTACTGCTGCCGCAAGATTGCTTGTAATATCTGAGATCTCACCCGACTGTAGCTCGCTTTCTGTGTATTTTTATGTATATTAGTAATACTATAGCTTGCCCGGTCAAGTTGACCATATATGGTCTGATTGCTGTAAGGGCCTTTTTTCAAAAACACTCTAAAGGGTGTTTTTCCAAAGGACCTCGCCTAGTATATAAGGCAGTTTTTGAAAAGACTGCGCTTTCTCAAAAGGCGTTTTTTCGAAAGAACCTACAAGGACGCCTGCACGTTCACGGACGGAAAGTCCCGCTTTGTCTGGGTTGCGCTGATGAAGGAAAGGGACGAAGCCGCGAAGAAAATGGAGGAGCTCGACGCTTGGGTGGAGACGCAGCTGAATTACCGCATTAGGGCATTTCGAGTCGACAACGCCAAGGAGTACGTACAGGGCAATTTCAAAGCTCACACCGATAAACGCGGGATTCGATTGGAACCCACCACTCCCTATTCCCCCGAATACAACGGCGTTTCTGAACGCCTCAATCGAACTCTCATTGAACACGCCCGCGCTATGCTCGTTGCCCATGACTTACCAAAGTATCTCTGGGGTGAAGCTGTGCACTATGCCGCTTACCTGAAGAATCGATCTCCGACTCGTGCCCTAGCCGGAATGACTCCCTATGAAGCCTTATGGGGAAAGAAGCCGGATTTAAGCTCTATCCAGGAATTCGGAACGGACTGCTGGGTCCGTGTGAACGTTCGCACGTCCAAACTTGATGCGCAGTCCCTTAAGCGCAAGTTTGTGGGCATTCGGGAATCCACTGTTGGCTGGCGCTATTATGTACCTGAATCACGAAAGGTACTCACCTCTCGCGAGGTCATCTTCCCTAAATCCAAGGACTTGGGTGCTCCTGTCGTTGAAACGGAGCCCAGTCTTGAGGGGGAGCCGCTTTCCTCGTCGCCGGCAGTGCTTCCTGAAAAGGAAGTCAAACCGGTCTCACGTCCATCAACGCCGCCATCAGACACCGGCATCACCCAGCCGACGACTCCTGTCAAATCCAAGACCGAGTCTCCTGTTCCACCTCCTGCACCCTCACGCCCTCGTCGAAATATCACACCTCTTGATTACCTGCAGATGAATGATGGCCCTCAACGCACTCTGAGGAGCATGTCCGCGAAGCCAAAGGGCAAGCCTGCCGCTGTTGCTAAGCCCCAGGCACGCTCTACCACACCTTCGGTTCAGGGGGAGATTGCATCGGGCACTTCTGATCCCAATACCGAGGTCCATCTCTGTTTTGCCGCCGAGAACCCTGATGCTCCGCAGTCTCTGGATGAAGTGATGTCATCACCAGCCCGTATTGCTTGGAAGGAGGCGATGGACAGAGAAATGACGTCATTGATCAAGCTGGGTACTTACACCATCGAAGATCTCCCTCCCGGCCGCAAGGCCATTGGTTGTCGATGGGTCTTCGCTATCAAACGCGATTCCGACGGCAATATCTTGAAGTACAAGGCACGATTGGTCGCGCAGGGATTTTCTCAGATCCCAGGGCAAGATTACTTCGCCACTCATGCGCCCGTAATGCGCCTCGAAACATTTCGCGCTCTTGTTGCCATTGCTGCCCGACTGGACTTAGAACTTCACCAGGTCGATGTTGTGAGTGCGTACTTGAACTCACCGCTGCAAGAAGATATATATATGCGCCAGGCGCCCGGTTACGAAGACGGCACCCCACGAGTTTACCACTTGCTGAAAGCTCTATATGGGCTGAAGCAAGCCGGACGTGCGTGGAGAACTGAGTTTGATCGAGTCCTACTCGAGGCGCTCTCCTTCACGCGTAGCCAGGCCGACCCTTGCCTTTACTATCGTTTCACAGACACCGAGCTTACCTTAATAGGAACTCACGTTGACGACTGCCTTGTGGCGTCGACGGATTTGGAAGTGATCCAAGATCTGAAGATCACCTTGCGGCAATTCTTTGACATCACCGATCTAGGAGAAGCCGCCCTCTATGTTGGCATCCAAATCCTCCGTAATCGCGCTACGCACTCTATCACCCTATCACAACCCCGCTATATCGACACAGTGCTCTCCCGCTTCAATATGGAGAACTGTAACCCTGTCTCGACACCCCTCGACGCGAACATCGCTCTAGCGCCCGCTGCCGCGCCATCAGAACTCGTTACCAATGTGCCGTACCAAGCCCTGATTGGCTCCCTCATGTATGGTGCAGTTGGTACGCGCCCTGACATTGCGTTCGCGGTCCAGGCCCTCAGTCAGTTCAACAATAATCACACCACGGCCCATTGGACCGCAGCGAAACATGTTCTTCGATATCTCAAGGGGACTCGCGATTTTGGCATCACCTACGGCGGCATCTCAAACGACTTCGAGATTTCTGGTTTCAGCGACGCTGATTGGGGCCAGAATCAAGCCGACCGCCGCTCTATTTCTGGATACGCATTTCTGCTCGCAGGCGGAATTGTCAGTTGGAGTTCGAAGAAGCAAGCCACCGTAGCCCTCTCGACTATGGAGGCAGAATACGTCGCCCTCGCACACGCTACCAAAGAGGCGATCTGGTTTAGATCTCTTCTCGACGAACTCAAATTCCTCGATGATGGACCCACCATTCTCACTACCGACAATCTCGCCGCCATTTCCTTTGCTCAAGATCATCAATTTCACGCACGCTCCAAGCACATCGATATTCGACATCACTTCGTACGTGAACGCGTCCTCGATGGCACCATCCGTATCACGCACTGCAGTTCCGAAGACAACTGCGCGGATATTCTCACCAAGGCGCTCGGGCGCGTTATACATCAAAAACAACTCACGCTCATTAACCTCGCATCTCGTTGAGGGGGAGTGTTGTGATTCCACGCGCTTACCTCGTCGGCCACCTCGGACGACCAACACCGACGCCAAGATCACAAGAAGTTCCGTCCCGCCGTCCTCGCGCTACAGGGACACGAGCGTAGTTGACTTTCAATTTCCTTATTAGCTAGTGC
>JAXQGN010000626.1:0-15984 GCA_037039805.1 Irpex sp. M6601 | reverse complement strand
CTCGATCGAGCAATTTTGCTTGTAGAAAAGGTCAGCCCCGGCGCAGAGGACCGGCATCGTTCCTTACTCTGTGCCAGATATATCTGTTTGACACTGGGTTCGGTAGATGTTCTGTATTCCTTCATGTCTTGCTCTCCCTTCTGATGAATATACAATAGGTCCTTATTTGCCATATTCGCAATGCGCACTAGCTCTGGATGATAGGCGGGTATCCACGATGAATTGCCTCCAGCCGCCACCCAAAGCATCAGATAGAAATAGTCGGGAATGGGCGTTGTTCGCGTGTGTGGCGGTCTCAAATCGCGGTGGCTGTCGAGGTAGGGTATTTCACCCCAGCCATACACAGCAAGGCGCCTCAATGCTTTGAACAGCTCAGCTTCGTCCCGAGACTCCAAACCACTGCCGTAGTAGTGAAAGTACGTGCCGGCGAAAGATTTGAAGGTATGTGACCATCGAGCTAAGACAGTGGGGGCCCATGTTCTTTGACCCAGAGCGGCTTCCTCGCGACACATCTGTCTAACAGCGAGCAACGAGACTTTTATGATTTCAATGCAAGATGGTGAAGTCCCGACGTGCAACATGTACGACGCCACATATTTATCCGCAGTGTTGTGGATCATATCTGACAATATTGCGCTGTCTGTACTCAACATCAGTGAGGATACTGGGAATATTTTCTTCGAGAACGTACCAGTGCTACTCTGGTACACGGCCTGCAGAACTTCACAAATGGCGGGGTAGTTGAGAGCACAGCATAACCGTAACATCGGTGGTGCGGTGGGGAAAATAGTCGGCAGTGTGATAGTCGAAGAGAGAAGATATTCGAAGGTGTCTTGTAAAGGCGTGTACCGCTCAGATGCTGCGACACCATCGGGCACACCACCCGAAACATTGTACAAGGCGATGGCAGTCTTGGTGTATCGAAAGATGCTGTCAAATTCGGCACGCTGACTGGGCTTCGCTCGTAACCCTCGTGAGTATATGTCCAAATGCTTCATTAGGGTCGATGTAGCTTCCTTTATCACCTGTAATTTTAGGCCTCGGAGCCTACGAGATAGCTGTGCTGTACAACTTTGTGATGCCTTCTCTAAGGCAAAGGCGAGTTCTTTGAATGTCGTTGACTCTGCGCCCCAGCTCCTATAATGATCGTGCGCGAGGATCCGAAGACATGCGATATACAGCACCAGCTCTCTTCTCAAAGAGGCCAGTGACACAGTACTACTGACACTGGCATCCGAGTTGATGGTTCTATACACGGGTGGCCTAGAGTCATTACAGATTGTCTCCCATGCGCAATGCAACCAGGCGTCATACACGTCCGGCTCTAAGCTTAGGGAGAGAAGGGGGGCAACTGCACGATGGTCGTCTACTTCTGTGAAGATGCACACCGCCCATTTCACAGTTGTCTGCCAGTTCTCTGGAAAGGAGGGTCCACCTAGGAATTTCTCCGCGCTTGCTTGGGGGATGACGCGAAGGCTAATAATCTGAGCAACTACTTCCTTCACCGTGGATGGAAGGGGTTTGTATCTCTCCAGCATACGCTCTAGGTCCATGTCGCTATCGAACACAGGTATCCGGTTACCGATGATACGCACAACGAACTCGATGACCTGAACCCAGTTCGCGTCGCTTTGCTCCAGAGCGCTTTTGATAGTGGTTCCTAGGAGGCGATCGTCTGCCTGTAGAGCATCCGCAGCGGCCAGAATCTCCAAGTCTTGCTGCGCGTTCTTTATCACGTCGACTTCTTCTACCAAACATGCGCCGAGATAAACGTGCAGCTTTTCTGGTGTAGAAGAAGTACCACGGAAAGATAGCATCATTGTTGCTAATGTGGTATAAGTGCTTGAATACTTCTTCCAGTGCCCTGTAGAAAACGAAAGGAATGTACTTGAAGATGATAGCTGAGAGGGGAGGAGTTATAGTGGTGCGAAGAATATAAGTGATGCGCTCTAGAGCAGGAGTTGTGTACGGACAGCGCGCCGTGAATGATGGTGATATAGTGACGGCGATGAAGAGGAATGCCCACGCGCAAACGAGTGGAATTGCAGTGTTTCCGATAGCGGAGTGCACATCGATGGTGAAGATACATAGGCCAACGAAGAACAAGGCCAACGAGATTTGAAGGAAAAGAGGGAGCATGGATGCGATGCCGAAGACCTTCCACGCTTTCAGCCCTCCCCGGCGGAAATGACGAATGCGAAGCTGACCCTGTGGAGATGAGGAAGCGAATGCCATGTACGACCGTAACCACTGTTTGACGAGAATCGCAAACGACGCAGTGGACAAGCTGATTACCAAGCTGGTGAACCAAAGAATGTTTATCCGAATGGCGGCAAGAGAGGGTTGGAAGGGGAGCGCATCATTCGAAGCGATTGCAGTGGAATTCACGAGCTGTCCTCCAAGAATCACGTACGTTGCGGTCTGATTCGCGATAGCTCGAAGGACCTGCAGTGTTTCGCCTGCAGTATCTTCCTGCAGTTGAGGGTAGGAGACGATCACGAAGGCCGTGAGGACGGCCGAGTACAAGCCAGTCTATCGAAGAGCATACCACGTATGAAGGACTCAGTGAACAGAATCAGAATATGACTCATTTATTGCGTAACTTACAAAGGTTAGCAACGAGTCGATATCTTCCTTGTAGGCACCGATTTCCTGCCTATCGAAGTCCGTCAACGCTTTCTCAACTGCAGCCCAGCCGGTTGCTTGACCCATAGGGACCGACTGGGCAGTACTCTCGAGTAGTGCATCCGCAGCCTGAGGTACCGGATCCTGCTTGGATAAATCCTTGTCACCAGTAGGGTTGACATCTCCCATAGCAAAGGATACACCCTGCGCAATGTGTGGAGTACTGGCGTAGAGGGCGCCCCCTCTATCATCAGGTCTCACAAAGACGGGTACATGACTCGGATTCGAGGCGACCTGGTGGCCAGAACTGGGTGGTTTACCACATGCACAAGCAGGTGAGTCGTGTAAACTACTTGCAGTGGACAAGAGAGTTGCAGCTTGTGTGAGCAGGGAGGCTACTTCATGAAGTCGATCGGTGACAGCATCGACATGGGAGGGATTGCCATTGGTATTGCGCAGAGAGGCACGCCGAGAAGACAGGTTGGACTTGGAATCGTGATCCTCGACACTCACCAGTACATCAGGAGAACGGGTATCCTCGACTTCGGAGTCTATAGAAATCTTGTTCGCCGTTGGTGAAGCAACTCTGTCGCTGCTACCAGGATCCTCAGAATACCCGGTGCTGGATCGCTTGCAACTTGAAGATTCTTCTTCCATTTCGTGAACTGAGTATATCTCGAGCTATGCGGTGGTGGCCTTGCGTGAAGCTACTTTCTCGTGTGTGCTCGGCGGTGCCTGCTACTGACGTTCCGGTCAAGCTTTGGACAAGGAGGACAGTTAACGTGCGAGTACAGGTCCTGCACCGCACAATAAGACTTTCGAAGGCTATGTCGTAGTATTCCGTTATGGTGTAAGAGGCTATGATTGGTTCGTTACACTGCCGTCAATTGATCCGTTGTGTCCGAGATAACCGTATTATACTTCGGGTGGCAGCGACGACCTCCGTCTTCATCTACCTCTTTCTAAGGATCGTCAGATGAGATAAGTGGCACATCTAGGGTCTGTATTCCAGTACTACGCATACAGCCCTTTGTTGCTTATTTGGATCACAGGATAGAGACGTATCATTCAAACAAAAGAGATGATCGTGTCAGTTACGAAAGGAGGAAGCATGTGTGGCTGCGACCCGGGCATCTGGCTGCTGCTTCTCAACAACAAGGAACCTTCATTGCCATCTCGCCTGTCAATCATATCCCATATATGAATTCCTATTAAATCCTTCCCACACGACCTTCCTTGCTTGTCCCCGTCCTCGTCGCCCGCCCACCCAGCATGCGCTCGCCGTTCGTCCTCCCGGCCAGCCTGCTCTCTCTCGTCCTCGCCACTCTCGCCCAGAACGAGGGCTCGCCTCTTGACTACGCTCCTCATGTCAACCAGTCATGTCCAGATGTTACAACAGCACCTCTCATTCGTGTGTTCACGCCTCAGAATCAGACTCTGCATCCCGACGAATCTCAGTACATCGACTCGCGACTCAAGGATGTCATACCCCAGGCATGGGCAGATTGGATAGGAAACGGCTCGCAGATAGGCTACAACCAGTCCACCATCGACCTCTTCAAGAACAACAGCGCCAAAATCGGGATATCCATCAGTGGTGGAGGGTACAGAGCCGCACAGTACGGTGCAGGCGTGTTGTCCGGTCTAGACGCGCGAAACGACTCTGCGAAGCAGGCAGGGACAGGCGGTCTCCTGCAGGTGTCGTCGTACATCGCAGGGCTCTCAGGTGCGTTACCATCGTGTTTCACTCGCCACATGTCCTGAAATTGCCACTTCAGGCGGTTCGTGGGTGACCGGATCACTCTTCTTCAACGACTTCCCTACCATTGAGGACCTCGTCTTTGGAAACGATCAGCTGTCTGGGTGGCTGTTGGATCTTGACCTTGCCGCCCCGGACGGTCTTGACCTGTTCACTGATGACAATCAATACTTTTTTGGCAGTATCCTCTGGAGTGTCATCGCCAAAGCCAATCAATGGATGTAAGCCGTCTTTCCATTGGTAAATTCGCATGTAAATTGCAATCACTCACTGCTCTGCGTTATGCCGGGAACAGCGACACGAGTCTGACGGACCCATGGGCGCGCATGATCTCCTACCACTTCCTCAACCAAACCACGCGCAGCAACTTCTTCACCAACGACTCCGGTCACGGCGCCGGCCAACTATGGTCCAACATCCCGCTCATCCCAGCCTTCCAGCAAAAGCTGACGCCCTTCCCGCTCATCATGGCTGACTCGAGACCCGTCGGGTCGAATTTGACGACGCAGCTCGCGCCTGAACCGGTCGTGTATGAGATTACGCCGATGGAGTTTGGCTCGTGGGACCCGAATCTGTCGGCGATGATGAATTTGTCGTATGCGGGTACACATTTGACCGATGGAAAGCCGGATAACGATACTTCGTGCGTGACGGCGTTTGACCAGGCTGGGTTCATGATGGGTACCAGTGCTAGTTTGTTCAATGTGAGCCGCTTCCCTTCCATGCGCGTGAGACTTGTAATTGATAGCATACATGCACCCTGTTTAGCAAATTCTAGACTTTGCGCATAACGAGATCCAGTCGTTTGGGAAAGACGGACAGGCATTGTTGTACTCGTTACAGCGACTGCTTCGTTCAACCCGCACAAGAGCAGACGACGTCGCGAACTGGCCCAACGTACGTCGAACGACTACATTTAAAGTTTGATGATGGCATATATTGACGCGATCTGTCCCGGTACAGCCCTTCCATGGTATCAAGAATGATACCTTCGAGGATTCAGGCTCCAAGTGGCTCGAACTCATCGATGGATCTTCGAATGCGGAGAATATCCCTCTCGGACCCATGTTCGTTAAAGCTCGTGGGCTCGATATGGTTGTCGCTGTCGACGGTAGCGCAGACGACTTACAGAGTTGGCCCAAGTACGTATAGCATTCTAATAATAGCCTCCTACCGATTTCATCCACTGATCACTTGTCACTTTGCAGTGGTTCCTCGATTGTATTCACCGCAGCGAGGTTGACCAACATCTTGAGCACGAGTCACCAGCCGTTCCCACCGATTCCGAACACGACTGCAGATTTCATATCTACGGGCGTGAGGAGGCGGCCGACGTTGTTCGGGTGTAATCCCACGAACCAGACTTCGCCTGAGTACCCTCTTGTGCTGTATCTCCCGAACTCACCACCTGTCAACGGAGACGACCCAGTGACCAAGTGAGTGCTCCCACAGTCCACACCCAAACTAACGAACCCAAACTAATTCGTCTATTTATCCAGCACGGGCACCTTCCAAATCGACTACACCCAAAAACACATCCGCCTCTTCATCGACCAAGCACACACAAACACCATCTCCGGCTTCCTCGAAAAAGCCGCCTTCGCCGACCCCCAATGGGGCACTTGCCTCCAATGCGCCGCCGTCGACCGCTCCCGCTTCAAACTCTCACCTCCTATCCCTCGGTCTCTCACCTGCGCACAGTGCTTTGACAGGTACTGCTTCGATCCGAGTCATCCGCCGGATGGGAGTCTGGTGGTGGGGAGGAAGATCGATTTTGTGGATCCTAGTCCGGAGGGGTTGGGCAGGGTGACGAAGTTTTTGAAGGATAATGTGGTGCCGCTTGTTATTGGGCTTGTGCTGTTCTGTGCGGCTGTTGCGGGGGTTATTGGGTGGTTGTGAGTGCCTTTTGTCTCGTTTTCGTGAGATTTGGATGACTGACGAACACGCTGTAGGATCTGGAGGAGGAAGCGTAGGGAGCGCGAAGCACGGTACCACCAGCTCGACCCGCTCCTCGAAGGACCATGGGTCAAGACAAAAGTGTTCGACCCATACGCCGAGACAGACTTCAGAACACCTACGAACCAACTCGAGTTCGAGGTCACAACTCCGAACTACAACAGAAACAGCTTCAACTCGTCGTTACCGCCTACACCGGGGTACTCGATGGAATCTTCGAACAACCACGAGCAAGTTCGGTATGCGGACGACGAGCATCGTGATACTGTTGCGCTGTTGAACCCGAGGGACACGATGGCGAGGAGCAGAGCGCCGTCGGGGTATAGCGACGTTTCAGGGTATTCGGACGCTACTGTTGTGGGAGATGAGGAGGTGAGGAAGATGACGCCTTCGTATGGGAGTGAGGTGCATACTGGTAAGGAGAGTGACGACAGGTAGAGGGATTGGGGATTTGGTTCGTGATATTCTGGTCTTTTCGTTCGTTATTTCGGCTTTGGGCGTAGTGTAGTTTGACGTCTTTGGCGTTCGTTTGCTGCATAGATAGTTATGGACTCGTACAAGGACTGTATGGTTAGTCTGGCTTGTATCGATATACTTTACCACTCTGCAATTGATATTCGAGTTCTTGTCGACAGTCTGCTAGAATGCAGGTCTCTAGTAGCATACATGCTGCACCAATCCACACATCACGTACTGTCGGTCTGGAGAAGACCCGCTAGCGCGAAAGCGTATCATTAGGTGCAAATCTTAATCCTCACTCAGGTCCGCCGACCAACTTTCATACGCCGTAATCTCGTTCAACACCCCCTCCAAGTGACCACGCGCCGAACCGATAGCATCCTGTCCGAGAACCAGCCTTAAGGGTGGGTTCTCTACAGTCGACAACTCATAGAGTTTCTGAGAAGCCTTGTACGCATCTCCAGTTTTGAAATCAGGTTTCGTCAGCTCGGCGAACTGTGCGGTCTCCTTTATGAACCCGGAGGTAGGGACGAGATAGATCTCTGGAATGGGGAAGCGGGGAGCGGTTTTGAAGGCCTCGGTGCGGAAGTTTCCTGGCTCGACGAGCGAGATCTGAAATTATAGGTGGTGGGTTGAGATTCTGTATGTATGAGGGTATGTATGTGTTGGCGTCTGCATACCTTGATGTTCCAAGTGGGGTCGATTTCCCTGGCCAAAGCCTGTGTTATAGCCTCCGATGCTGCATGTGCGCCATTGTCAACCTCATCGACCACATTCCAGGCATCCCATTTTGCCAGTAGCCTCGTTACGTACCATACTTGGTAGCTGAATAGAAGGCAACTCCCGCGTAGGCGTTCAACCCCGCAATCGAGCTAATGACAATCAGTCTACCTCCTGCGCCTTTGGGGTTCTCCTCGCGGAAGAACCTCACGGCCTCTTGGCTCACCCGAGTGCTGCCCCAGAAGTTTGTCTCAAAGAGCGTACGGGCAGCATCATCTGGCGTGGCTTCCACAACGGTTGCAGTTGAGAAACCTGCATTGTTGTAGACAACATCGACTCGTCCGAACTTCTCCTTGGCCTTCGCGAAGGCATCCAGGATTTCGTCTTTCTTCGTGACGTCAAGTTTGAAGACAAGTAAACGATCTGATGGTGTACTGTCCTGGAGCTCCCGGAGCACTTCAGGCTTTCGAAGTGTAGCAACGACGTTATCGCCATTGGCGAGTGCTATGTCGATGAGCTGCCTACCGAAGCCCGAGGAGGAGCCTGTGACTATAGTATAGGTACCATTAGTGACTGGTTATGAGTTCATAACGTTCATGAGTGGATCGCAACATACTGAGAACGACTCGGGGAGTTTGTTTTGGAGACATGGTGTGCAAGTGGAGGGACGGTATGAGGTCGGACAGTACGTGGAGAGCCGTATATATACGAATCGATCAAGAAATACATGGTATTGCATACCTCGAGCAAGGTGATTCACAGTAGCGATCGGTGCCGTCTTGGTGTTTTGTGACGGTTGCCAAGGTCGCCGCGCATCTTATATACCGAATCGGAGATGCTCAGGCGATTCAATTCTATTAGTAGCCGGTATTCCGGGCATATACAACACAACAACTATGCAGCAGAGAGGACGCACTGCGCAGGCACGGTAACTGGTGGAGGGAAGCACTTATGTATTGACGATTAGTTAGCATACATTGACTTGAAGTTGTAGCACCGAGTCACTCGGACCACGACTCAGTGAGCATGTTTTGCCCAATTTGAACCGTATGTTTTACTAGTATGCAGATTAGGAAACTGATCGTAAACTACTACTACTTTGCCGCAGTGGGAGTTTTACATGAGGTTTTGTATAGAGAGATACAAAATGGTCTATTCGGACGCACCGACACGTACTAGTACCAATCTACAGGTGACCTTTACTGTTTGTCCAAACAACTTAGTCGGCCTCGAGCTGGTTCTTCAAAAACGTCTACACAAAGTATACAACCAGCGATCTTAATCTTCGCGAACGTCCGCAGACCAGCTCTCATACTCCTCGACCTCCTTCGCCACTTCTTGCAAATGGGTACGCGCCGAAAAGAGAGCATCTTGACCGAGGACCAGCCTCAACGGTGGGTTCTCGAGAGTCGACAGTTTATAGATTTTCTGAGCGCCCTTCTTTGGGTCGCCGGTCTTGAAATCAGGCTTCTCCAGTTCGGCCAATCCTGCAGTGGCTTTCAGGAACCCGGAGGTCGGACCCAAGTAGACTTCTGGGACGGGGAAACGAGGTGCAACTTTGAGCGCTTCGGTGCGGAAGTTTCCCGGTTCGACGATTGAGATCTGAGGGTGCGTGAGTGCGTGCAAATGGGTGTAAGCATCGATATTGCCATACCTTGATGTTCCAGGTAGGGTCGACTTCCTGAGACAATGCTTGCGTTATAGCCTCAAGTGCTGATAAATACCAGAGTCAGCCATAAGAATTACGTCGGAGATATAACTACGTACCGTATTTCGAAGCAGAGTAGAAACCAACGCCCGCGTAGGCGTTGAGGCCCGCAAGAGAGCTTATCACAATCAGTCTACCTCCTGCACCTTTAGGGTTCTCCTCGCGGAAAAACCTGACGGCCTCTTGGCTGACTCGAGTGCTGCCCCAGAAGTTCGTCTCGAAGAGCGCACGGGCTGCATCGTTGGGCATAGCCTCTATCACTGTGGCAGCTGCGTAGCCTGCGTTGTTGTAGACAACATCGACTCGTCCGAACTTCTCCTTGGCTTTCGTGAAGGCGTTGAGAATTTCATCTTCCTTGGTTACGTCGAGTTTGAGCACGACTAAACGATCTGCTGGTGTACGGTCCTGGAGCTCTTTGAGCACCTCAGGCTTGCGGAGAGTGGCGACGACGTTATCACCATTGGCCAGCGCAGACTCCACGAGAAGCCTGCCGAAGCCAGTGGAGGAGCCTGTGACTACAACATAAATGTATACGAGTCATTAGTACCTGAGATCATAGCTTGAGTTACATTAGCAACGTACCGAGGACGACTCGAGGAGTTGGATTTAAAGACATTGCGCGAAAGTACGAGGGGGAAAATGAGGTTGTTGAGTGCGCAGATAACTTTGTACGACTTGAGTTGTATATAAGTAGACCGGTCGAAAAACGCGTGATACTTATTACATACTTGCCTCGGAGTGAGGGGGAAGTGATTCATAATAATCGCTGCCGTTTGCTCTCGCTGCCGTTTGCTGACGACGTCTGGAGAGTGCCACTTCACTGGCAGTATATGTCGATCGGAGATATTGGAGCGATTCGATTCTAGCAAGGCCCATAACGATAGACCTGGGACTGGGCGAAAATATCCGGCAAATGGCAGCTAGGACCCCAGACCACTCCCGCGCGCTTGGAGATATGGCATGAAGCAGTGGTCACAGCACGCACTGGATGTACATATGATCTTATATTGAAGAGCTGCATAATCGAATATTGGTTATTTACTTACCATGTCATGTATTCCAGGGCTTCATGAGCGGGCGGTGCATGCCACCCGAATTTGCCATATCCTTCCGAGTCCGCTCAGCTGTAGGGTGATACTTTAACGTGTAAAACCAGATTGTGCCCCAGGTGCACGAAATCTTTTGGATGATGCATTCATGGAGGCATTTACGTTTTGAAAATTAGCCAATGTACATCGATATGCAGTATTTGGGCCACGACTCCGGCGCGATCATATCCAGGCTGCCAGCCTGTTTACAGTATGTCAGTCTGTTTGTAGCATTGGTGACCTACCGAGGTCTACGCACGAGTATCGGGGTCATGGTGTTGCTCAAAGATGTCAAGTGTAGCCGAGTGCAGCAAGCGTAGTTCAATTTATTGAGGTTTATTAGAGGCTGGTCACGAGCCTAGTTCAATTTTGTCGATCGTGCAAGCCTGTTGAAGTTTCGGAACGCTCCGGAGGTCAGCGCTTCCTGGCGCCGTGCGCCTACGACTCGGCGTTGAGTGCAGTCTGATTTCCTCTTTAGAACAGTACGTATACTAGTACATCCGAGCCCAAGCGCATTCATTTCTACGTCTTCTCGTGGTTATAAACAGGTACATTTCTTTGTGAGTGTTGTGTGAGGGTCAATCAGCCGAGTCAAGGATCAAGAAACGAATGACCATCCCTTGAATAGGTGAGCACCACGACATCATTCTTCGAGGAGACCTGAAGACCAACTCTCAGACGCATCAACCTCCTCCAGAATGCCCTTCAGATGGCCACGCGTTAAGGCCACAGCATCCTGACCAAGAAGCCGCCTCAGGGGCGGATTCTCGACGGTCGATAGCTCATAGAGCTTCTGTGCACCTTTTCTTGCGTCACCTATCTTGAACTCGGGTTTCCCCAGCAAAGACACCATAGCAATAGCCTTCGAATATCCGGAGGTAGGGGTAGAATAGGCTTCCGGTGCCGGATGATGAACAACAGCTCCGATTCCTTCAGTGCGGAAGCTGCCAGGTTCAACAAGTGATATCTGTGGCACGGTCGGATTAATAGCCTGAATGTTTCATGTGAGTCTTTCGCACCTTTATATTCCACTGAGGATCAATCTCCTTTGCTAGTGCTTCCGTTATCGCCTCTAAGGCTATTTACGCGTCGTAATCAGCGTTATTGGATCGCACATGAAACTAAGCTAGATACATACCGTACTTCGAGGCTGAATAGAAACCGATACCTCCATTAGCGATCAACCCTGCCGCCGAGCTTATCACAATCAATCGACCACCCGCGCCCTTGGGATTTTCGTCGCGGAAGAATCTGACGGCTTCTCGACTAACACGGGTGGCACCCCAGAAGTTCGTCTCGAAGAGGGCGCGAGCTTTATCGTCAGGCACCGCCTCCACTGTGGACGTAAACCAAATCGCTGCGTTGTTGTAAACCACGTCAACGCGCCCGAACTTGTCCTTGGCCTTTGTGAAAGCGTCGCGAATATCGCCCTCCTTGGTCACGTCGACTTTCAGTAAAAGTAGACGCTCCTTTGGCGTATGGTCCTGAAGATCTTTGAGCACTCCAGGCTTTCGAAGAGCGGCAACGACGATATCCCCGTTAGCCAAAGCTATCTCGGTGAGCAGCCTTCCGAAACCTGAGGAGGCACCGGTGACTGGAATTAAATGATCCAAGTCAGGAATGTATCGCAAACAGGCGGGGTAATTTAGTCAATACTTACTCAAGATAACTCGAGGGTTTGTGTTTGAAGACATCGCGCCTAGTAAAAAACAACTAGAGGGTGGAAGAGTAGATGGTCTGGTCCAACTTCGTGGAAAGTGTGGGGCTTATATACATTTATATGTGGTCTGAGCTGCCAAAAACGCTCTCCTTGCGCAATTTTTCGTATGCCTGCGAAACTATGTCAAACCTTCAAGTACTCCTCAGTGGGCCATATTGGCCCAAGCCTTGATGCGTCGATGAAGTTGAGTGGAAGGTCGACAACGCGCGATGCTATTGGTGAGATCTGGCACTTCCGAAGCACTTACCTATTGGTGTACACGTAACTCACTCACGGTATGTGGATAGGGGTACATATAATAAACTGTATATACCGAGATGGCGGGATCTTCAATTGACGTCTTTGTCATCAGCTTGCCAGAGGATTAGCTGACAAATACGGTTCCTTTCGAAACGTAGTCGGTCCAATGGCGCCTAGATTAAAACATTGCTTAGTAGTATGTAAGAGTTAGGTCGGGTATTGACGCTACTTAAGCTGCGTCCTTGCTTGGCGGGCCGTAGTCACGGTGAAGGCTTTTCATACATGAATATCACTATCGTGAAGAAAGTGATACATAGTTACGTCGGCCCTAGTGCCTCGGCCATTACTGTGCAGGTCATAGTCAGCACTTGAGATTGGACGTTCACGGATATCCACGAATATCCAAATAACTATGCACGTTCAGTACTTTCAGTCCTCACGACCTTTGGCGGGCCGACTTTCGTATGCTGGAATATCCTCCAAAACACACTCGTACCGAGAAGATGATGCTGGACCAAGAGCTAGCCCGAACGCTGGGTTATCCAACCTTCGCAAATACGTCGAGAACACCGGTCAGGATACAGGCCTACATATCATGAACTATGGAGGAATGTTGCAGAATTTCCTCAGTGTATGTGCGGTTTGAAAAGCGTACAAACAAACGTTTCCAGAAACCCAGTCAGGAGCAATAAGCAGCGCGGTATACTGTTAGGTTTGCGATAAGTGGTCACACATACTTCTTTGTTTCTTCTGCATTCCGGTGGAGCCCGGAGCGGATTGAGGCGGGTGATCGAGACCCCCCGTCACTGCGCTCTACTGCGGCTACGTAGAGCGACCGGGAGCTGAGCCTCACACACCAAGGATCCAGCGTCACTCAGAGAAAGTTGAGACGCGAGGTGTAGCTCATCGCAGATAATAATGACTTTGTGCTTGATATACATTGACTAATAAGTACGACTATAGCTGAAAGCAGACGAGCGTAAGTTTGTGCGATGTTCGTAGAGGAGACGAACTCACGGGGGTAATTTTACAGAGGACTTTCATGTGCTGGCAATAAGGACAGACTAGAGGCTACTACACTAAATCTGAGGCGCGCGAATCCTACATTAGAAGATCACCAGGTGAGCATCTGTATACGGTGGTGTGAGAATCACTGACTGTAGTAACACCCGTACCCTTAGAGGTACTGGGGATTTCATCAGTGGTGCTATCGAAACCCTCGTTTGCTGTACTACTAGTATCTTCATCACCTGAGTTTCCAAAGTCTAAGGGTTCACTGAGGTTTCCAATAACGACATTGGAATTAAAGTGAATCGTCGACCAAAAGGCGCTATCGCCCATATGCCCCGGTCGTGCATCTGCTTGACGCAAGTTGAAGAAGAACCGCGAGACAATGATCGATGTTAAACTGCGGTCGCAAAGGATGAGATTAGTTGATCGGCACGCTGGGAATATGGAGCGACGTACGGTGCGAGGAATGCGCTTCCGGGGAGCAGATCGCTCCATGATGGCTGCAATGTAGCAGATCGTGAGTGTTGGACACGGATGTAAACGGCGATCACGAATAGACATACGATGCTGTGGATCAGAAGCTGAAAGATGTTGATAGCCAGGAGCGCTCTGAATAACAGATCTTGGTTAAGATCGAAGGTCACTTCTTGCATGGCTCGTACTCACACAAAGAAGACGGTTCCTATCCCACGATATGTTAAGCTGCTCCAAGTCGCCAGGAAACGTGAAAACTATCTCACCGTCTCGTAGTAGCACCTCCGTCAGAGGCATTCTTTCTTTGAGTTGTTTAGACTGCCGAATAATACCGAAAGTCTTCTGCCAAGTCACCAGAAGGACGATGACGTCTGCTGCTATCACTGCACTTCGAGTTGTAAACAGTACTGTTAAACTGTCAGCCATATACATAAGGGACGCGAATGATAGTTGCTTACGTCTGTTGAAGTTTTACAAATAAGAACTATTCACGACATACTAAACACATAACACGCACCGTAATTGTAAGGACTGCGGAAGATCGGTAGGTGCTTCGCATATGTTTGTAGGAAACGCCTCCTCAAATACGATAATACTTTTTATGTATCCTAGCTGGTTCATAGCATCAGATCAGCTAACGTGCTAGTAGACGTCATACAGCCATATGACGATCGTACCATGTCTGTGGCGAATGGTACTGCACTGAGTCCAAACACAATTATGAACACTAGAATGTTCTGGCCGCACAAGGCGAAGGCTCGTAGTCCTGTAAATACTAGAAAGGGCAAGGATTTAGCGGGGGCAATGGCAAGTCCTTTGATTTGAAGACTGACATGCAAGTGCAAGAAATTGGAGTAGCTGAAATGCGTCGACCAGTCGAATAATCCATAAACAGCTGATCGAGATCTGTTAGCATGCCAAGACGAATCACCAACTACCTATCGAATGCATTCACCTCTGTCGAAGTTATCGTCAATAGTTACGCATTGACGAACAAAAACATACTTACTATGTAATTCGGTGTCGGAGACAGTGCCAGAATCACGAGAATAAGCGTAGAATATCGACTGGCTGCGAAGATCCAGGTAGACAGCGTCCATTTTCGTGCCCAGATATAATTCACTTCCTGGTCGAACGTTACAAGCCATTCATAGCAGTAGAATGCTTATGGGAAACGTAAGCGCATGGTCTAAGAAAACACCAAGAAAGTACACGTACCTGTAGTTGCAATCGTCATTTGCTCCCCGGTAATACTGCAGTGTATGGCCGTCAGTCAGTGATCAATGAGCTTAGGACGTGATTGGTATGTGGCAGCTTACAAGAACTGTAAGTCGGCGGCGTCCACACCAGCATCTTGGGGGTTTGACATGCCTAGCCTGGTACAGATGAGCTCAAGTCAAGATCAAAGAAAGTGGGACGAAGCGTACCATTGTCAATGATCCCGTCCTATATACTACTCACAGCGCCAGCGAATTGCTATGAAAGTCTTAGAGCACAAAATGTGTGCGCCCGTGGATCGCCCAGTGTCATCAAATTGATGGGAGGCGCAAACTTTCTTATCGCCATGGGCTGCGTAGAGTCAATCGTGAGCTAGCTTGCCGAGACGCAGCCTTCAGGCTGGTTGTTGCGGTGGCTGTAATATGAAACCCTCGGACGAAGTAGTATAGGTACATAGCAATGTCATGATCTACGGAGGTGAGTAATGATGATTGCAGCTTCATGGTGGGACTCCAGGGGAGCAAGTATAGGTGGAACACATAGTGATGGTCTATCGTTCGTGTCCGGAGGGTGCCTGAGACCGGTGCTTCAAAGTTTTCGACGCTCGGTCACACATCGCATAGACCGAGTGTGGACGTTCCAAGTCATGAGTGAGCCAGCAACTGTGCGGCAATCATAGATAAGCTCGTCCGTCGGATTAAGTAACCTATACACTGACACTGAGCGCGTACTTAATCAAACTTACCGGATAATCATCCCACCTAACCGCAAGTACTGACGAACTTCCCAGGTCGTGCCACTAGACACTTCCAACATGTTGACAATGCCATGGCCCGCCTCCGCATACGTATGCACGGCATGTCAAACGGAAATTTACTCCCACAAATGCGTTGGGACTTTGAAATTTCCAGCTCAAGGCATGGGGGAAATACTAGTCTCGTGCCCAGAAGAGACGGACGTCGCCGAGGCTCCGTCCCCATTAGGCCGTCGGAGATCGAAAAAGAAT
>JAXQGN010000625.1:0-16139 GCA_037039805.1 Irpex sp. M6601 | reverse complement strand
GGCTCGGTCCATCACTTCTCATCAAAAGCCATCAAAGCTGAACCGTGCTGAGCTGGGCTGCGCCATGAGCAACACTATCTGGAGTGGCTAGATATGGAAGGCAGTGCCGGTGATGCCTTTGTCGCATTCAAAGATGTTTCCTATTTAGTTGTTACTCACACAGTATGTCCTCAATACAAAGATTGACTATGTTGAAAGAGAAAACCTGTGTAAAAGTCGTTGAATAGTCAACCTACCCTCTGAGATTTACCGCCCAGAAAAGTCGCTGGATATGGAACAAAGCCCATCAAAAATGCATTACTTTTTCGGGCTGTCGGATCAGGGAATGCCCGTGGTGTTATGTGCTTAGGTTAAATCTGAGTTTGCTTTTGATCGGAGTCCAATTTGTACAGTGGTCCCATCAATCGGACATTAGAAATCACGGGATAATCCGATGGCCACAATCCAGACTCAATACGCATGTACATTGTATACTTTCGAGAATCAGAATAACCCGACGCTGGTGGGATTGAACGGCGCCAGGGAGGTGGGTAGGAGCCTGGCTCCAAGACTGTGTGAAGCCATACGAGAGCACGTGGCGATGACGGCGTCCAGAATATCTCTGCAAAAAAAGCCCAGCTAACATCAATATCATTGTATATTCTGGCTATGGGTGACAAGATAACCGAGGCAAGCCAAGACGCACAACTTCGTATCACTGACACTTGCTGACACCAAACTCCTCTCTTTCTCGATCGTAAAGCGTCACTGATATTTTCGTCGGTGGAGTAGAAATCCTGGAAGAAAGATTACCTACAGCATCTCAGTACAAAAATAGTCTGCAAACGAGGGTCATTACGCTCGGGCGGCCCTCTCGCCCTTTCGCCGGCTCGGCCACGGACGCAACACAAGAGAAAATGCGCAGCAGTGACGAGAGAACAAGGGCATGCGAGCCCTCTTGCGAAATTTGTTGAATTTGGAAAACGCGGGCGGAGAAGAAGGTCAGATCGGGCGCGTCGGCGGTAGCTTTTACTAGAAAAGGCAAGATGTTTGATGTACGAGCAAAAATGGGAGGCTGCTGGCCACGGATGTTGGAGATGCTTTTGTAGGCGGTGTTGTTTACAAAATGAGAAAGTCAAATCAATGGCCATGGAAGTACTTGTAGATTACAGTGTTGGAATGAAGACAACCTGGGTTGGAAAGTCGAGGGGATCTGATATCTTCGTGCGTCATTGAAGTGTAATTCTATTCGCATCGTGCTTGCAGGTGATGCATGTTTGCTAGCTGTAGATGGCATTGAAGTTTGATTGACTGGGAAGATACACGTAAAATCGTTTCCTTATATTGAACGTGTTAGGACTACAACGCTCAGTATTGAAGTAAGTAAGTATTCAAGTAGCCATACAGGAAATCGCGGAAGTAACGACGGAGGAGGTGAACTGCCAGGTACGCTCGTGCGGCTCTGATAGCTTGCCGAGCTACGGATCAAAGATGCCGTCCCGACGTTCGCTAATTACTTCATTTCTGAGCGCTACATTTCCGCGCGGCGAATTACTCGTCATATTTTCATGGTTCACGACTGCTGTGGTCGTTAATTTGTGGACCTCGTACGTGCACACCACCCGGCATGATAGCGACAGGCGCGGGTGTTGAGTAATCTCCCAGTGAAGACAGGTGTCAGAGTGCAGAAGATGTGCTTAGCGACCAACGAATAGACTCGACAGGAACGTCACAAATCGCCCCCATCATTAGAACGCCAAGCCCACGGCGAGCTCAGTGCGGGATTGATGGCGCCCCGCCTTTAGGGTCTTGTGAGTACTTGGCAAGGCGGTCGCCGACGATGAGTTACACCTTCCCGGTGGCCAAAGCAGCAACGACGGGCGACACTCGCGAGTGCTATTTATTGTGTACGGTGCGACGACTGTTGCTCGTGACGTCGTTGAAGCATGCCGAGGGATAGGCAAGATCGCAGCAGATCTCCACCCACAGGTGATCGTTTTTCCAGATTTGGACAGATTCGGCGGTCAGAATAGAATGACGGCCGGCTGTTTTGCACCGGCACGGAGGCGAGGGACTAGTGGCGGCGAATCACAACGCCCTTGAAGAGAGCCTGCTGTTCGCTCAGAGTCTCTTGTTGCCCTCCTCGTTCTTTCTCTCTCCTTCGACATCCTCCCCTTCCTCCTCGCCGTCCTTTCCCTCGTCCTCGCTGCACTATCCCACTCCGTCGCTGTCCTTGTCACGGGTTGTCAAACAGCGAAGAAGCACGTCGAAGAGAAGATCTGTCCACATGTAAGCACACATATTGCCCCCGTACTGAACCATGCACACGCTCAACTCAAATCCCCTCCTCACCTTTGCACACCCTATCCACCATGTACTCCCGGCATCCGTACGCCTATAATGCACCTTCGTATCAACCTCTTCAAGAGAGCCACCCAGCTATGTCGGGCCCACAGTATGACCCGCTACCGGCGACCACAGACCATCAAGACGACGTTCGTTATTCTGACCGCCCCATTTCGCCAGCTGGCGGAAGCCATCTAGCAAGCCTTCAGAACCCAGAGACAGAGCCTCTCGGTATTGACGAGGATGACATTGGATCATCTTCCATGCGACCGCGCTTCCTCGGCCGAGCTCTTCAAGATGAAGGCTACGGTCCGCGCCAATCCTATGCAAGCTCAGGAAACAGCGTGCCCATCGGCGACGACGCTCAATCTTCTGTCTATGGCCTCAACCCCAACGGTAGCCAGAACCGTGATACAGCCTACTATAGTCTCAATTACCGAGACGACCCCAACGACGGTTCCTTCGCCGGCCAATCAACACCGGACCTCAGCTACAGGGACAAGCCAAGCAGCCCTTACCTCTCGGAGAAACGCGCTGCCTATGCTCCTCCTAACCAACGCTCGAGAAAACGGGCATTGTTAATTGGTGCAATCGCCCTGGCGGCGATCATCGTCGTAGTGGTAGTCGTCGCTGTGTACTTTACGGTAGTCAAACCGAAGAACGACAAGAGTGGAAATGCTTCGGGCGGTGTCTCACACGGAGATGGAACCACTACCACTGGAAGCAGCGCGGCACCATCGGCGTCGAGTACGGCTGTCGCTCTCGTTGTGACTGGTGGGGATGGAAGCAAGGTGACAAAGGACGATGGTAGTACGTTCACGTACAAGAACTCGTTTGGTGGATATTGGTACTGGGACCCGACGGATCCGTTCAACAACGGTGCTCGTGCTCAATCATGGACGCCTGCGCTGAACGAGACGTTCAACTATGGCGTGGATTCGATTCGAGGGTAAGTAAATGTGGTCTTCTCGCCTGTTCGATCCGAAAGACTAAAATATCGCAGCGTCAACATCGGTGGGTGGTTGAACACGGAGCCAGTGAGTTTTTCTCTCGCTTCTATTCGTTACCATCATTGACACGGAGCTCTCGTTGTCCTTGTTTAGTTCATGTAAGGGTCTATATTCTTTTGGGCGTTTTCTGCACGTGTTTGACCTCGCTCTCTGTTATTCGGCCCAGTGTGCCCGCCCTTTACGAGAAGTACCTGGATGGGTCGATCGTTGCCATTGATGAGTTTACGCTCAGCCAGGCAATGGCGGCCGACACGGCCGGTGGTGGATTGAAGCAGTTAGAGGACCACTATGCTACGTTCATTGTGAGTGAATTTCTTTGTGTTGACGGGAATAGCGGATATAATTAACGCTTTGCGCGGATAGACCGAGGAGGACTTTGCGGAGATTGCGGCCGCTGGACTCAACTACGTCCGTATTCCTCTGCCCTACTGGGCGATTGAGGTTCGCGAAAACGAGCCTTTCCTCGCTGGCACCTGCTGGAAGTAAGTGAATTCGCTATCCTGTTCAGGATTCTTGCTCATATTGGGTTAGGTATTTCCTGAAGGCCATTCAATGGGCACGCAAGTACGGTATCCGCATTAACCTCGATCTCCACGCCCTTCCTGGAAGTCAGAACGGATGGAACCATTCCAGCAAGTTCGGTTCGATTAACGTTTTGAATGGACCTATGGGTCTCGCGAACGCTCAGCGCGCGCTCGACTACATCAGAGTGCTGGCCGAGTTCATCTCTCAACCCGAGTACCAGAACGTTGTGACGATGTTCGGCGTTACCAACGAGCCGCTCACGCCTACCTTTGGGCAGGAGAACCTTGCGAGATAGTAAGTCATCTTCGCAGAGGTATCCCTGATGAATAATCACGCTCATGATCATCTGCTATCCATAGTTATCTCCAAGCATACAACATCGTTCGTAAGGCCAGCGGCGTAGGCGAGGGTAATGGCCCCATGATCTCCTTCCACGAAGGATTCACCGGACTCGCTGCCTGGAACGGCTACTTCACCAACGCGGACCGTGTTTCATACGACCTCCATCCCTACGTTTGCTTCGGTGATCAGTCCAGCGACGGATACGACACACGTGCAACGCAGCCTTGCACCTCATGGGGTGCTAACCAGAACAAGTCAATGGCCAACAACGGTTTGACCACCGCCGGAGAATTCTCCAATGCGATCAACGACTGTGGTTTGTTCGTGAATGGAGTGAACCTTGGGACGAGGTTCGAGGGTAACTATACTGGTGGACCGTGGCCGAGACAGGGAAGCTGTGAGCCGTGGACCGATTGGCAGAACTGGACGCCTCAGATGAAGCAGGACATCATGAACTTTGCGATGGCTTCCATGGATGCTCTTCAGGTATTTGAACTGCTCAACACCTTGTATGGCGTTGGTCGCTAATTAAATTACTTTCTAGCACTGGTTCTTCTGGACTTGGAAGATCGGCAACTCCTCCGTCACAGGCAAAGTTGAAGCCCCCGCCTGGTCGTACCAGCTTGGTCTGCAAAATGGCTGGATGCCCAAGGACCCTCGCAAAGCCGTCGGCACGTGTGGTAACTCTTCACCGTGGACGCCCCCGCTCAAGTCATGGCAAACTGGTGGAGCGGGCGCTGACCAGATCCCCAAGTCATTCAGCTCTTCCTTCGCTTGGCCGCCCACTGTGATCTCGAACGCTGGTGCTGCCACTTTGCTCCCTACGTACACCCAGACTGGACCGCTACCTACGCTTCCGGGTCCGACGTTCACTAGTGCAGCGTCGACTGTGAGTGTAGGAAGTGGATGGCAGAACACCGCGGACAATTCGGGTATGGCTGTACCTATCCCGACGTGTAGCTACCTGGATCCTTGGGTGGGCACGACGGACCCGCCGTCACCTCTATGCAGTGGAAGCTCGTCGAAGAGAGAAGACAAGCGGGCGAAGATTCCTGAGCCCGTTATTACCGCTGCGCCGACGCCGAAGTTCAAGAGAGACTCATGATCGGCTTTCACATTGTGAGATGACTGGTGATTGCTTCCTCTCCCTTCTTTACTTTCTGCCTGGTCCGATTTTGGACAGTTGTAGAATAAAATATTGGCTGCTTGTGATAGTACATTGGTTTCCACTTTATGCTCGGCTGGACTTGGTGCAGTTGGGTTATCCGCTCCTTTCCTCCCTCCCGTCATTACCTCTCACCTCCATACCTCCGTGACTCTCTTCCTAGTACACTCGTACGCTCCCGCATTCTACGTTCTTCATCTTCTCATCGCTCCCTCAACACACATCACATCATCGCATGGACCTTACAGTAATAGCTTTTACTCTTTGTCTCCGTCTCTGAGGTATTGGACTTTACGTACGTACGTATCTGTTAGTAGTTAAACGTGCACGCTTTACGACGGACTTTGGGATCTCCTACACTGGAAATGTGCTTGGCTCTGTTGTGCTCGAACCGTGGCGGTAATATTCTTCATATGATACTCTGGATCATGAGACGCAAGGTACTGATTCCTATTGTTACATTCATATACTGGACGGTCTACGCTATCGAGAGCTGATCATGGACTTTGGAGAGACTCCTAATGCTCGCCAGATGTAGTGGCATATCTGTCCTCGAGGTCCTCTTGACCACCAAAGCCAGCCTCATACGGCTTGTCCTGCCTGGCTGCCTCTGAGTCTGTCGATGCAGAAAGAGCCTTGGTCTGAGACTGTTCGCGAATCGCTTTGAGCTGCTCTTGCTCCTGAGAATATTATAGTAAGTAAGATCTTTGGGCCTGGGGCCGGAAGAGCGCTGCAAACCTTTGCTCGAGCGTAGGCTGCTTCTTCGCCTTGTTCTTTGCTCTTCCAAGTAGAGTCCTGCAAACAATATCGTCATTACGATTTACTGGTACCAGAAACGAGAATGACGTTACTTGTGCTGTGTATCCGGACGACATATTTATTTACTTACAAGCAAGGATGAGGAGGTGGTGGTACAGTCTTAAGATGTAAATTCAGTATATTCCCATTTCCACTTGCGGTCTTTATGGCTACAGTTAAGACGACTCTCCTGTCTGCGATCACTGATTGGAAGTGGCCACAGGCGTCACGGTCCATTCCTTCATCTAAGGTTAGGGTTAGCTGCGTCCAAAACAGGCATTTTTTCCAGAAGCGCACACAGGTCTCTCTCCCGGCCCTCAGCCAGGCAGGGCGTTTCGTGTCCTTCGTGTCGTGTCACCACCATCCTCCATCCCACTCGACGACCCCGAGACAAACATGGCGTCGTCGCCAATACAGCCTCAAAAAGACACTTTGGTGTCAATACCGTCATCACCACTACCGCCCGTCGAGAGCAGGACGAGAAGCAGCGGGTTGCTGTCGGCATTCGCTCCTGTGACGAATGCGTATGGCAGGTTGGCGGAGTGGAGGCGGGCGTTGGACTTGCCTCAGCCAGGGACGATTGAGAACATCCAAAAGGAAGTGAGAAGTGCGTGTCTTCCGTGTTGTTTTTCGCCGCTGCGTTTGTTGCTCACTGCGACCTTGAATGTGTAGACACTCATTTGACGAACTACTTCTTCGATGGTGCCCGAGCGGACCTGACAAAGGCGTTCTCGATGAGCCCTATGTTCCAGGTGACGCACTCGTTTGCGCTTGGATCACAGACGGCGCCGTCGTCATATAATTTCGGCGCGGTGTACGTGTCGGACGACGTACGTAGTCTTTTTCCACTCCATGAGAAGCTGATACTGACCGCTTGTATTTCTTCTTGATTGATGTGAATAGGTCTTGTTGCAAGGTGGCGTTGATAATGAGGGTAGCTTGAACGGTCGTCTGAACAAGCAGTGGGCTGGAGGTCACACGTCAAAGGCTCAGATGCAGGTACGGCGTCCCGCTCTATTTGCCTACGACAACATGAGTTGACTCTATCGCTCTGCTATAGGTGACCTCTACTCCTGGACACAGCATGCTCCAAGTCGACCACGATATCACAGGCTCTGACTTTTCAGTCAACTTGCGCGCAGTCAACCCATCCCCCGTTGATGGCTCTGGTATCTTCATGGGCAGCATCCTCCAATCGGTCACGAAGAGGCTAGCGCTCGGTGTTGAGGGCATCCTTCAAAAACCTGCCCCCGGCCAATCCGATTTCGGCTTGCAGTATTACGCCAAATACGTCGGTGGAACCGGTCCTAACTTCGACAACGAGCCTAACGCAACACCTGGAGCGCCTCCAAGCCCATACAAGGACGGCACATGGATCGCGACGGCGAGCGTGCAGCCGAGTAGCTCAGTGCAAACCACCTACTGGCACAAGCTGAGCGACAAGCTGGAAGTGGCGGCAGACTTGATGGTCATCAACGTCCCGCAAAGACGAGACGCGATTGCGACGTTGGGTGCTAGATGGGATTTGAGAATGAGCTCGTTCAGAGCCCAGCTTGACTCGACAGGAAAGGTGTCGGCGTTGCTTGAGCAGCGATTCGCGCCCTCGTTCTTGTTCCTCGTATCTGGCGAGATCGATCACTTCAAGGTACGCGCTTTTATGGTTTCGTGAGTATCTGACTAGAAAACTGATTATCTATGGCGCAGAACTCCGCCAAGGTCGGCGTCGGTGTGATGATCGAGAGTTCTACTTTGAGCCCTGAGGAGATGGGACTGACACCTCCTACTGGCCTACCTTAAACGACCTGTTTCCCCCAGTACCGTATCTTACACTACTTATACATAGTATCCTCTGCTAGAAACGCGCATGTGCATAAATCTGCCATCTTGTCGATGTCGTCGTCGACACCATTCCTCGGTGTCTGCTCGCAAGCTGGTTCCTTGTCCTCCACTCGATTTGCTCTCTGTCCCATATTTACACACACAATGCCTGCCCCATCGCTAATGTTTTCAAGTAATGATATAAGTCGACATGAGTTTACGAGCCAGATCGTGATGACGTCAGTTGACATTACGATCCCAAGCCACTGGCGGATGTGAATATACCGCTCGCTTGCTGCCAACCGCAGCCGCGAACGCGACGCAGTCTGTGCTTGCACACAACTTCGACTGCAACGACCATCTCGGTGAGTAGTAGTTGATTAAACAGGCATCCGTCGTGCGTTGACCAGTTGATACATGAATTCTTTCTCGCACACAGATTATACCAGCCTAATATCTTCTCAGATGCCGGACACAATACTGGAACTTAAGGACGTAGGTTGCTCGAAGTCACCCGGACAGCCGATATTTGAGCATGCCAACTTCGAAGTGAACGAACGAGATGTGATTGTGCTGCAAGGAAAGAGCGGCTCTGGGTAAGAGGACTCAGCATGCACTTGGCGTGGTTGACACAACTAAACTGTTTCAATGGACCAGGAAGACGACTCTTTTGAAATGTCTTGCGCATCTCAACTTGTATGAAGGGCAAATACTCTATCGAGGAAAGTGAGTGTGACTATACCTCCAGGGTGAGAGACGTCGTACTGAGCTTAAACTTGCCTGCACTAGGACGCCACAGTCATACGGTATGTATCTCTACTGAGCCAAACGGAACACAGAGATTACTAACCCTAAGGCATCGTCAGGAATACCGACCTTCAGAACCCGCGTCCTCTACGTCCCCCAACGACCCTCACTCCTCCCAGGCACTCCCCGCGACTTCCTCAACACCATCTCAACCTTTGGTGCCCGAAGCACCAAAACTGGATGGTTCTCCAAGGTGAAACCGGACAACGACCAGTCAGGTTCGGAAGGGGATAGCCATGGTAATGGTGTCGCAGTACCAGACCTGAACGGGCCGATTGAGGTGTCGAAAGAATGGGGAATCGAGGAAGAGTTATGGGACAGGAATTGGAGTGAGTTGAGTGGGGGTGAGGCGCAGAGGATCGCACTTGCGACAGGGGTCGGGCTGAAGAATGCAGAGATCCTCTTACTTGACGGTAAGCAAAGAATCAACTCGACTCCATCCTGTTAGTATTCTAACTCTTCCTGCTTTCGACAGAACCGACATCGGCGTTGGACGCAGGCACCTCTGAGACAGTAGAGAAATATATCATAGACAAGGTCAAGAGCACGGACGGGACGTTGAAAGCGGTGGTATGGATAACACACTCGGCGGACCAGGCTAAACGTGTCGGTACCCGATTCCTGAGAGTGACGGCGGGAGGGATACATGAGGAGGATGGTGTTCAGGAAGCATAGACTGCATCTCTGTTCTTTCGGTGTTAGGTACAAATACGAATACCGCTTTAAGATCGTAAGCTATAGCAACCTTACTGTGATATTGATGACGGACTACATATACATACCGACTTCAAGTTAATCTCCAACCTGAGTATTTGGTACTCGTCCGAGTCCTTCAAATCAAGCTCTGTACCATGGACCTCGCTAGCTGGAAAATCGGCGGATGCGGACCCTTAGCTCAATCGGTAGAGCTTTGTACTTATGTGGATAAAGTTTATGCAAGGGTCCCGAGTTCGATTCTCGGAGGGTCCACCACCGTTCTGCCTTTTTACTTGTGGCCTGCATGGATGCGCTGTCTAGGGATAAATTACTAATAATCTCCAAAAGCATTGGACCCTTAGCTCAGTGGTAGAGCTTTGTACTTATGTGGCTAAATGTCTTGGCTTGAGCATTTCCAATGCAAAGGTCCCGAGTTCGACCCTCGGAGGGTCCATTTTTGCTCATTTTTCGTTCATCACTCCTCCACATCAATACACCGCAGCCTGGACAGATGTTTATGCACTTTATATGGTAACTAAAACTTATTGACGGGCGCCGAAGGGAGAATGAAGCGTAGCAAGATTGACGGGCGTCGCGCAGTCATGGAGGTCGAACAAAATAGGCAGAAAGCACAACAAATCGATAAAACATAACGTCTGGTAGGATAACATATTATGGTGGTGGTGGTGGTGGGTGTTGTTCGTTTTGAGTAACTGGTGGGGGTGGCGGCGAAGGTTTTGGCGACGACTTGCTAACCGATGCAGGGGCACCATTCGTTGTTGTGCCATTGATGTGCATGAGAGCGTGAGTATGGGGGCCAGGATCGCCGGAGGAAGCTGGCAACGACGCCGCCCGTCTCTCGTTCTCCATGAATTCCTGAATCGCAGCCTGTGTTTTCAGCACAACGATAAGCTTCGCCATGACGTTGCCAGTTATCTCTGTCGTGTGGTCTACTAAGATTTTCTGCACGTCGCCATGGAGGTCATGTAGCATCGGTTCAATTTCTTGCCGCACGGAGGACACGATGGATGGTCGGAGTGCTTCCGCGAGCATCTGCGTGTCAGGAAGAATTGGAGGTGGCACGGGGTCCGGAGGTCTTGAGATGTACGCTGTCAGTGCTGCGTTCAGAGCTCTGATTTCCGATTTCTGCTCTTTCAGCATCTCCTCTGTAGCGTTCTGTCTTTCCTCCCACTTGTCCGGCGCGAGAAAAAAGGTTCAGCGAATTATAGCAGGCGTAGCGGGAAGACACTCACCTTGGCTATTGTCGCCTTCATCCTCTCATTCTCTGTCCTCACGTGTGTGTTCTCCTCTCGCATTACAGTCAACTCAGTAAACATGCTGGCCATCGTGTCCGCCAGTTCCTTGATCTCATTCGCTGCCTGCCCGAACTCGACCTCCAGTTCATGCAGTTTGCCCGTCAATTGACCCGTATCTATCGGGCCAGCCCCACCAACTGCCTCCCCCGACCGCGACCCGCCTGGAAGGATGGAGAGATCACCGAATCTGTCTTCCAGCCGGTCCTCGACAACCGAAGATATTGTCTGGTCGAACGTCACCATTTCGTTTTCGATTTCAACCAACTTCTCTTCAAAAGCGTTGAGCCTGTCGAAAAGCGCATCAAAATCCCTGCCGGAAGTAGAGCCCTCTGCGGAAGGTTGTTCAGATTGTTGCGGTTGATCTCTTTCCTCCGATACACGCCGTCGCTTCGCGGGTCGTTGCTCATCCACATCCATAACGTCAGGTCGGCTGACGGGGAGCGTTGGCGTCGAAGTTGACGCAGGGAGTGTCGGTGTGGGCAGCCCTGAGTTTAATTTCGCGCTGTTCTTAAGCACAGATGCCTCCAGCTTGACTGTCTTCTGCCTCTCTTCCTCTATCTCCTTTATTTTGCCCTTCAGAGACATAACTGTGAGTCGCATCTCCCTGAATTTGTCGTCGTCGGTGGCATGTACAGCATCCTTGCCGGAATGTCTGGGAGGCATAGGCCAAAAGTCCGAGTCGACCAGTCTATTTACGATATCGTTGAGATTATCCCGCATCGCTTTGAGTCGAGTCTCGACGTCTTCAACTTGCTTCTTCAGTTTCCGCTGAGTCTGATCCGACATGTCAAAGAATTGTCGCGATGCGGTAACCCGTTTAAGCCCAGCTAAGTCCCCCTCTAGCTTGAGAGTTTCGATCCGAGTAGACACTGCTGAAGTTAATTCTCTTCGTGACAAGTTTTACGCGTAAACATCAATAACCCAAGGATCAAAAGGACGATGTACGCACTTGATTCGAAGTACCCACTGGTCCAGCTTGTCCTCCTTGTCTCGAAGCTGTGTAGTTGTGCTTGAATGCGCCAATGACTTTACCGTTGGAGGTGGCATAGCGTCCGAAGATGATGGTGGTATGGCGCGTGAAAGCGAAGGTGCACTTGAAACAGAATCTCTCTTCTCACTGGTGCTCGGACGCCTGTCTTCTGACCTCCTCTCAGCAGACCTCCTGTCCTCGGGCCACTTCTCATCGTTCGCAATCCTTCCACTATCCCTCGATGAAAGCCTCCTTTCGCTCCGTGTTTCTTCTCTCCGTGTTTCATCCCTCCGAGGTTCGTCTCTCCGTGACTCTTCTCTTCGCAGCTCATCCTTCCTCTCTGAACCTCGAGGATCTCGTGCCGACCCACCACTCTCTCTGCGTACCCTCTCACGGTCACGGAGGTCGCCCAGTGACGACCTTGAACTTGACGGTGGAATCTTGTCATATGAGTCCTTGCGCAGCGAGGTGCTATCCATTGACGACTGCCGTAAACTCGAGATGCTGGACTTACGTTCCGGAAACGCGCTTGAAGAGGACGAAGATGCCGTTCCTGCGGGGAGGTTCGAATATGTGCTGGGTGGCCTGAGATTTGGATCTCTTTCTTTACGGTCAGGTGGAGGTTGTCGCAGCAAGTGATTCGAAGGTGGATATGATAATGCGGCACTCTGCCACTCTTTGTCGTCCGGGTGCACGAAATGGCAATTAGATCGAGTACACCCTATCCCAGCGGTGCTCGACCTCGGGTTGCCATCGTCATCATACCACTGTGCATAAATGTGAGAATATAGTAAGCGTCATTTATGCGAGGCCTACGCCATATACGCACATGGCATCTCTTGTAGGGTTTTCTTGGTGACCCGGCCATTGAGTAGCTCGCGTGTGTTCAGGCCTGTCTAGGTATGCTGCGCCTTCAGAACGCTATACGAGCCCAATCACGCGTGTTGCATACGTGTTAAAGCAGAGAAGATGTTGAGTGAGAGACGGTGAAGTCGAGGTGCAAACACGAGTGAAGCACGAGCCGGCCACATTTCGGCACACTGAATGGGCGCCTAATAGGAAGCAAGCCAATAATACAAATTCACGCATCCATGTATTGTCAGCTGTCAACTGGAGAAAACATTGGTGAATTACAAACGGAAAAATATAACATAATCTAAGTAAAGACTAGTGGTGAGGGAGATGCAACAGGGAGCTGTCGAATAAGCGGGGACCGGTGGGTGAAGATATATATGCACAGGTCGCAGAGATCTATAGGTCAGGAAATTGACTGTCAAACTCCGTCTGCGAAATTTCGCCTTTCTTCAATTTCTTAGCCATCCGTTCCTCTTTCGCTAGCTCTGCCCAGTCATCTCCATCATCGTCCTCGTCGCTGGAGTCCCTACCTCTCTTCGCGGATCCGGCGGCAGTAGCTTGCTCTTCGGCTTGCTGGGCTCGCTCCCACTTCTTCTTGCGCTCTTTCTTTTCCTTCCTTTTCTCTCTCTCCTCTCTCTTGGTGAGCTTGTGACTCCATGCGATGTTTGTTTTCTTCTGCTCATTTCGCTGCTTCTGGCGTTGTTTGCGCTTCTCCTTCTCCTCATCCGCCATGACGGTCTGTTTCTCAAGCTCAGCCAGCCGTGCGGCCTCTTTCGCCTTATCAATATATGCATAGGAAGACCACTGCATCTCAATCAGCTTGTGACATAGTGCGTGTGGAGCAAAGGTACGTACATCAACCTCTGCATCTTGCCATCCGTCCTTCGAGACATCCTTCAACTCGGGCATCCGTGGAAGACGAAGTAGCCCGAAGCTCTTCGCAACACCGACAAGGTCCAACTCCTTTATTCTGAATATGTAGGAGGCCTCATGCTTGGAATAAGCACGCACGAAGGACACGAATGCCTTTACAGCCTGTATAAATAGCGGTTGTTGAGAATGTTTGGTAACAGCGATGTTGGTGCACTCACTTTATCATGTAGAGCTCGGTCCTTGAGTACCGTAGAACGAATTTTTGACAGCGTCTGTGGAATTTCAGGGTCTTCAGCATCGTCTTCGTTATTGAGCCGCGGGGAGCCGTCGGAATTGAGCGCAGGCTGCTCCTTCAAAGGAATCTTACGAACAGACATGAAGTCTACAAGATGTGTTATGAAATTAGTGCCCTTTCTCCATCTCTGCCGAGAAGCCTCAGGAAGAATTTACTCACCGATGTAGTCAACCTCCCTGCCTACGAGAAGGGTCCATGCTCTACCACTACGCCCCGCACGAGCAGTACGGCCACATCGATGGGAGAACGTCTTCGGGTCTGACGGTGCATCGAATTGTAGGACCACATCAACATCAGGAAGATCTAAACCTCGAGCAGCAACGTCTGTCGCAAGGAGAATGGAAGGGGAAGAAGGGGTGGCAGGAGCTGAAGCGAAGGCTTCGAGCGTTCTGGTGCGAGCTGCGGGGGGAAGGTGTCCATGTAAGGAATGAAGGTTAACGTTCGACGGGAGGAGCGGCGAGAGGATCTGTGATGGGTTTCAGGGGGTGTTAGCAGAGGCGGTGCTGAGTAGCATGAGTTGAATAGACTGTGCTCACTCGGTAAAAATAATCAACGCATGCGCATGTAGAGAAGTAAACAATGAAGCGAGCAGACTGTTGCTGTTGTATCTCATGACTGATGATGCGTGTGAGCTGGATGAGCTTCTCGGATGCGCGACAGCTGACGCTAAAGTTTTGCAGGCTAAGGCAGTATTAGGGCCACAGGTTAGATATAACACGAGGTTGATAAGAATAAGATTAACTGACTTGGCGGGGATACGGCGCTCCTCGATAAGTTCGCGAGCGTTTTGTGCCTCTCCGTCAGCATTTCTAGCACCCGTCCTCATCTTCTTCGCTTGAACCTTTACGACAATCCGAGAAGGGTTGCGTAGCCCTACACGAACCAACTCCGAAATAGCATCAGCGTCCGTCATGGTCGCACTGAACAGGCCGGTGCGGCGCTGTTTTGGTAGATGTGTGAGTATTTTCGTTAGCGTTTGTTGGAATCCAAGATCTAATAAACTATTCATGGATCAGCATTGCTCGTCTCATGTGGCCAAATTGAGTCAGACTGACCGATCTGCCTCATCTAGGACGAGAACCTCAAGCTGCTTCACATTTACCACGTTTCTACCTTTGCCGAGTAAGAATTCTTCCATCCGGCCTGGAGTGCCGATAATTATATCCGCTCCTGTTGCGAGAAATCGCTGTAAGTCTTGAGCAGGTGATTGCTCTGATGATACAAGCAACAGAGGCGGAGGGTAGGCCTGCTCGGCGTTCTCAGGGCTCTCCTCGCTGTGATCATTGTCGGGATCGACGGTGACCGACGGTTGTGAATCGAGGAACCTGGTGAAAATGCCATGTATCTGAGTGGCAAGCTCCCTGAATGTATCTCTGTCAGCAACAGCATATAGCAGAGATACAATTCTTTCACCTTGTCGGGGTAATGACAAGTGCCCCTATCTCGTTTTTCCGCAGCCGTGACTCTCTGCGAATGAGTTTCTCGAGAATCGGAATGACGAAGGCGAGAGTTTTGCCCGAGCCGGTGACGGCCTCTACCACCACATCCTTATTCTGCATGAATAGCGGAATTGTAGAGGCCTGCACCGGTGTCATTTGAGTATGACCCATAGCCTGTATCACATCTAGACTGAGTTAATTGTTTGATTAGCATGCATTGCTTATATTGATTCACTTTCACTTACACCCATGGTGTGAGAGTCGTTGGCAATGATGACCACAGTCCGGCGAACGCGGTGGGAGTGGTCATTGTGATTGATACACCCGGAGATAGTGGCACAGACGGCGAATTATTCGTGTCCGTTATGAGTATCACCGTTCGTTCTGGACAAACCTGAATTCAGCACTGAGTGTAGAAAAGCAAACTTCAATTCCGCTATGGACGGAGTGTGCCGATCACCACGTGGCTGCGGAGATCGAGGGAAGAGATCCATCACCGATACAATTGCTACGACGGCGGGCGCCGGGCGCGCCCACAAGCGCGGACCAACTCAACGCTTTGAAAATGACTAGCTGCTACCCGCGACTTCGTCCCGGGCGAGAAAGACGGCATGCAGTAAAATGATGATGCCGCGGCGAGACGAAAGCTTTGATTTGCGAGGTCATAGAGGTTTGTGCGGAGATGCCAGTACATGAGTCTGACGCAGAAAATGGATGGGAAAGCACGACAACCCCATTGTCGTGCATGTGAATCGCAACACCTGCGGAGACAGCTGAAACAAAACGGAAACCCGCCGGTCGCAGACGCAAAGGCGAAGAGCAAAGCGTGACATGTGACCGTGAACGAATACGTATCTAAAAGAGGCAGTTCCTGCATTTGGACAGGTCGCCGGGAAAGGCAACCC
>JAXQGN010000624.1:0-16576 GCA_037039805.1 Irpex sp. M6601 | reverse complement strand
CGTTGAGTTCCAAGTCTTTGTCGTCTGCCGTCGTCTTTTCTCTTTCTCGCGTGACGGAGTCACGGGTTCTGGCTAGTCATACCTAAGTAGCCCGCGAGAGGACACATACCTCTTTGTCCAGGAACACGCAAACCCGGAGTGTCAATCCCCTGTGCGACACGCCAGTGTTCTCTGCGAGCTTGAGGAAGACATCGAAATGGATAGGCTGATCAATATGCAGTCGACGTCAGCTCGCTTCTACTAGGTAAGGAAAGAAAAGGCGGGAGGGAGAAACAAAGACGAACTTCGTAACACGAAACCCGAAGATAAAGTTCTATATTCTGTAAAATAGTCTCTGTTCCACCCTCGACGACTAGGAAGAACATAGTTACACTCTAATGACAATAAAATTCATTTAGTCACCCCAAATACCTCTCTGCAACCATTTACCCCATCGCCTCACAACGATGCCAACGCCGATAGGACCGACCAACGTACACAACAAGATAGACCATACAGCGATGAGGTATGTGTCGTCGCTGAGTAGACTCGATTGTGGGTCGTGAGCGATTTGTACAACAAGCAAACCTATCTCGCCTCGGGAAACCATCGCGATGCCTAGGAACAAGGCTGGGGCAAGGAATGAGAGGAGTGATGGTGGAGAGGACGAGGATGCGCCTCTGGAATCATGCAACGTGGCACCTTGATCCCTTGTTAGTGTATGGTTTGAGCGTATTGTCATCTCAACGACGTCCTGCGTTATTGCACTTGCAGAGCCTGTGGAAAGGCATGGTACTGGTACAGATGGTGGTTGCGCTGGAGTGCAATTTTCTCTGGCAAGTCGTATCCGGCGGGAAGTACTCCACAGAGACCAGCAGAGAACGGGCAGACCGGTCGCCAGCTTAGCTATGCACATCAGGATAGAGTAAACGATACCTCGCCACAGGATCGCTGGCCTCCATAGCGCTCGAAATGGCTATATGTAGAGAAGAACGGTCATGAAGGGGGATTTTGTAATGAACGATATAGATTATCTTACAATGGAGAAACCAATACTCGCGAAGAAGAGTGGGGCGAGTAAGTGATCTTGTAACGGAGTTACGATACGGGAGTACATTTTCTCGAAGGAGAGTGCATTTATTCGTGACTGTTTCGTGTCATCAGACGAGCCTTCGGGAGGTTGGGCAATATACGTCAGAGTCAATCCGCCGAGGTACGCTCCGTAGAGAACACTGCTTCCTGTATCTTCACGTCCGTCAGCGGTTATAAACTAAATCACTGCGCAAGAGCGACTTAGGAACAATGGAGTACATACAAAATGCGATTGCCGAGAATGCGCTTATTGAAAGCACCGCGAATGTAAGCTGAACGGCATCTGCATGACCTCGAGTACCAAATTCGTGACGAGTAGCCTCACGTGGGTTACTCAGAGATCTGCGCTTGAATCCCCATGGCTTTCCAGGCCTGGCAGGTGCACACCACCGTTCTCCAATATCGCGAAACCAGAATGCGGGTCTTAGGACAAAACGGGCGGTGACAGCTGCCACAAGGGCCATAAGCACCGAACTAAGGATTGGGCGTATAATTGTCCAGGGTAGTGCAGAATGACTCTTCTGTTCATTCGGCGTCGTGGTTGCAGATAGTACTGGAATCAGTGATGCGAGGACGAGCCCAATTACATCGTCGATGACCGCTGCGCTGATTAGAACCGTTCCGATGCGGCTTCGTTGTAGCGACCGCACAGGGGATGCGGTGATCTCTGAGAGAGTGTGTGTGAGTGTGAAAATTTAGCTTGGAACGTGTAACAAGGTCACACTTTACCAATTTCATTCTGTTCCTTCTTTTGTGAGCCAGTTGCGTTACCGCTCGCATCTGAATATCCTATATGTTACGGAGTGCACCGCTGGTGAAGATGAGAAACTGACTGGTTTGAGATATGCCCTGTTGATGATGTCCCTCCTTGGGCGATACGTTATTCAGAGCCATCAAGGTAGTTCCCAAGCTCGTCGAAGCAAGAGCAGAACCCGCTGCAAACGCCTCTAGCGGTCGACATCCGAAGCCAGCTTGTAACAATGCAAACGAGAACGCAATGGGAAGCGCTACACCAAGAGTTGCACATGATATGGAGAGTAGTAGATTTGCCAGTAATGCAGGGAGGTCGGTAGATAGGCCTCCTATTGGTGAATGTCGATCGTAGCGATGAGTGTGATGGAAGTATCGTCATTTTGAGCAGACACTCTTACCTTCGAAAACAAGACCAATCAAGCCCAAGTAACCTAGAGCGGTAAAGGTAGTCTCCCATGCTTCTGGGAGGATAGCTGCCAAAGGGGTACCATATACCGATCCAAGAATAATTTCGGCAATAATGCCTGCGTGTAGAACGTAGTCGGCAACAAGCCTTACCACATTGAGCAGAAAGACGAAAGAGAGTAGAACTAAAAGTTCTGTTGCTGGGAGTTGGCTGTATGACAGAGCTGTAGACTCCGCAGACGATGTAAAAAGAGGCAAACGAAAAATGTAGGACAGGCCAGATGGAGGAAGCATGCTCGTCTCGGCGTCAGAGTGTATTGAATCTGCTGGAGAAAAAGAACTCCAGGACCTAGATGAATATTATTTTTAGTGTCTTGAGGGCCATAGATAAATATGAGGTCCATAAGCCTTGGATTCTGTGCATGTACCGACGTACTGTGGTGCCCAAGCCTGAGGGGCGTATACCTCAGGAATTGCTCAGGAACTCGTCAAGACAGAATGGGTGCTACAAATATGATCAGCGAGTAAATAACCGTACCCAGAGTGGTATATAATTAATACGCACAACACAAGATGCGAAAATTTTGCTCCAGGAACCTATGATACGGCGGTCAACCGTCAGAGGGAGTACTATTGCCCGGGCCAGTGAGAGTAATTCTGAAGCTGCCAAACAACTGCCAAACGACTCGGATTTCAGACGCCCATTTCACGTGGAATTTGAGATCTCTGATCCGGTATTCATGATGAGGCTGCTCCGAACCTCAGCCAGTCTGCGATGCTCTACATTACCGCTACTGTACACTCGTTATGTGATGCGTATAATTATGAGATTGCGCTACCCAAGCAAAACAAAGTAGGAGATTTAAGTAATGTGCGCCGCGGCAACTATGCGATTCGGACAACTTCAACTTGGACGCACTAGTACTGTTGATCGATAATCTTATCGGTCCAGTTTGTGTTCGGTTCGATTCGATCGCAGATTGGATCGACACTCAACAGGTTCTATTAGAGCACAGTAGGCATAGAGAGAGGGAGAGAGGGGGTCGAAGGCATATAACCTAAACGAATAAACACGCAATAGTGCAGTGAATGTACATACAATACGATAAGATACGTAGAGAGCAAGAGAAGTGGGGATGAAGGAATGTCACGCGCGCCGTTTCTTGGTACGACTCCGGGAGACGTCGAGACCGTAGAAATGTATGGCCTATGGATTTCAATCAGCAACGTTGGAGCTGAACGAGAGAGAGCGCACCACGTGGAGTCAGATACACACCTGTTTGTCGAGGAACGCGCGAACCCGGAGTTTCAACCCTCTGTCTGACACGCCAGTGTCTCCGGCGAGCTTGAGGAAGACGTCGAAATGGACCGGCTAGAATATATAATCACATCAGCTTATTTTTTAATTTACTGAATGAGAAGGGAAAGGCAAGAACGAAGAGGGAAGGACGAACCTCGTAGCGTAAAACCCGAAGATAAAGTTCCGCATCTCGTAATATTGACTCTCTTAATTTAGCGAATAACTCGTCGTCTGTCAGTTGTACAGCTTTGCTTTTCCCTTTACTTTTCGTCTTGCTAGTAGTCTCGGTGGGGTCATCGACATCGACGTCGCCAGTAGCACTCCTCTTCGACCTCGGTTTCCTAGTGGTAGCACCCTTTACTTTCTTCGTCGGAGATAGTATCGCAGGCGGCGGTGGTGGTAATGTTGATGGGGCGTCGGCCTCCGACCCAGACTCAGAAGCCAGCGACGACCCTCGACGTTTCTTCTTGCCAGTAACAGCTTTCTTTGCCGTCCCCTTCCCTTTCCCTTTGGTTTTAACAGCCATGTCGTCCCGAATTAAAGGACTCGACGACCGTCTCACTCTAGGACGCGGTATACCAAGCGAAGACAACGACCCCGACGACGAAGAATCAGAGGAATGCCCGTGAATATCCCCCTGAGCATAGAAATCGTCCGGCTCGTAATGTAAAATGGCACCCTCGTCTTCAGAATAGTCTGAGCCCAGCGCGGAATCGGAATCGTAACGCTCGAGGTCCGGATCGAAGTGCAAGATACCATCGTCATCGCTACTAACAGTCCGAGGAGAATACGTCCCCAAGCGCTCCCGTTCCGACCTCTGGAAAGCGTCCAGGGACACGTTTCCTGGAGATACTCTCGCTAGTGAGAGACGTGAAGGACCCGCTTCGTTTACGCTGTCGGGATGAGAGAGCACAGAAACCTATCTGCATGAGTATACCATGCCGACAATCATAAGGTAGCAGGGGGCACTTACAGGATTATCTCGACCTAGCGCGAGCTGATGATCACCGTCACCTTGAAGTCGACGCGAAGTGGGAGTTGGGGAGAGCAGCACTGGAGGATCGGATCCTTGGTTGCGCTGTGCAAGCGGACTGGGAATGTACACTGGTGAGGAGTCGGGCTCGGGGCAGGAGTAAGACGCTTGAACATGGAACTGTTTGGCGAGGTTGCTCTCTCCGAAGGCTTGCGTCCTTGGCGGGCTCGGAACGCGAGCAGGAGGCTGCGTCGGATCCGACAATACCCCTTTGGACTGGTATTTCTGGGCTAACGCACTCTCGCCGAAGGCCTGAGTCGCAGGAGGAAGGCTGGCAGCAGAGGGCGGTGCTTTTGCCTTGGAGGGGCCAGCGATGGCTTGTGCGGATGATGAAGGTTGCGATTGCAACAGCAAACGAGCTCTCTCGAGTATACTCTCGCGCGTATCAGCCAGCTGCTTGACGCTTTCGACGACTTTCGGTCGGCGGCCTTTCTTCTTCGGTCCGTCTTGTACTACGTTCTCCAACAGCGTCACTGCAACCTCTGTAGCAGGTGCCTTTGAGCTAGAGCCACCTTGCGCTCTCACTTCGAGCGTCCGTGCGAGTTCAGCACGGATGAGCGCGATGACTGTATCATCCTCGAGCTTGTTCTTCCGCGCGCACGTCTGGATGTGCTTCATCTTCTGCGCCACGGTCTTGCGGAGTGTCCACGACAACTCGCAGGAGACGCATTTCCGGAGGGGAACTAGTTCGCTGTCTTTGAAGGCGGTGAAACGGTGGCTGGCTTTGGCTTTGGCCTTGGGTTTGGGAGGGGGTGGTGGGTTGGTGACTTCGGGGGTGTCGCGGGAGAGGATGGGGATGGAGGGGCCTCTGGGCACAGAGGGGCGGGAGACGATGGAGAGGGACGAGGCTCTGGAGCCTGTGTAGGCGTATTGCGCAAAGTTGGGGAGTTTCCTTGGCTTCTCTGGTGATTCTTCACGCTCGGGCGAGGCTGAGGTCGAACGCACGGTGACAGGGGACGGATCTCTTGATTTCGCTAGGGCATCAGTAGATTTTGCGTTGAGTATCGGAGGGGGTAAGATGTCTTTGGGGTGTATGAGTACAGTGCATAGAGATTGACAGTGGCAACGTACCCTCAGGCAAATCCCAGGAAAACGGCTCATCCTGTTCCAACACAGAGTCTGCCGTTCCGAGCTGCCCTTTCAGATCGTTCAACTGTCCAAGGCCATCCAGAATAACGTCGCTCTCGTCTATTCAGTACCAGTCAGTGTTGATACAGCTGCGTCAATTGTGAAGCCCCTTACCTGAAATTACTATGACTTCGTGACATGGTGACCGTTTCCGAGGAAGCACGTCCTTCTGGAATATGCCTGTCCTCACACTCGCTAGTTTTCGCTTTGTCTTCCTGCGGATCCTTTGTTCCTCTCTCTCCGGCTCCGAATCTTCGATAATTTCGTCCTCGGCGGGTCTCGCGAAGCGGGACATGGCGTGTGTCGATGATAGTCGGGAATTTACAAGAAATAATACAGAGGGAAACAAGAATCTTGCATAAATATATGTTTTCCTCGCGGGGGGCGCCAAGCGTAGGAGTTTAGGGGCGTTGGCCACCCACCACATCCAGAACCAACTTCTTCACTAAAACAGAGGCGTGACATTAAGCACACGCTGGGACGCGTGACACAGGTGTGACCTGACGCGTTGTCGCGTGACAGAAGGTCTGAATTCGAATATTCGAATTTGAATGGGCGCGTTTGCTACTGCGACTGCCCTAGACAACTACTTCCTGCGACGCCTCGTGTTAATCCATATCCATCTCTTACCAGAATCCAAGTATCGAAACCTGCGCATAAAAAGTATAGAAATCCTACCTTAACAAGAACTAATGCCACCTCCACATCTAACAAGCCAGACTCCTCAAAATGCATCTCCAGAAGAAGTGTACAATGTCATCGTCGCGGCCACATCTCAGGATCCCGCGCAGATCAAAGCATCTTCTGACAGGCTCAAGCAACTGCTCGAGATGGCAGGAACCTTCGATGCGCTGTCTGAAATTGCCAGTCAACGGAGTCTACCGTTGCAAGTGCGGCAACAGAGCATCATACAACTCAAGAATTCTTCTTTAGGTCACTGGAAGTCTAGAAAGTGCGTAATTGTGGAAACTGGGCTAATGTGTGACTAATAGGCCCCTCAGACTCTTGACCAACGAACAGAGGGTAAACATTAGGCGAAGACGCATAGAGCTGTTGAACGAGCCGGACGATGTGGTGAGTGTCTCTTTCAAGCTGGTACCCCATACAGACTTGCAACATATATTGGTCCCATCGGAGTTGCTGGGAAGATGTTACCTGGATTACACTCTGCAATGAAAGTAGCATTTCCCCAGGTCTCACGCCCCAGATATCGTTGGTCATCGAGCAGTAGTTGCACTAACTCGCGTCTTGTATGCTGAACTGATATATCGACTTGTGTTGCTCAAGACTCCTTACTCCCCAGATCGCCGAATGCAACGAACTCATACTCGCCAAAATAGCACGTCAGGAATTTCCCCAGACATGGTATGGGTCATCGAAATCCGTACCCGGGCACATAACTCACCCTATTATACATAGGCCCACCCTCCTTCCAGAACTTCTCGGTATCATCGAAACTGAGATGAACGCCAGATACGGCTCGGGCTCAACCAATCCCTCACATTCTGGCGTGTTACTCCGAAGAGGCCTCGAAGCAATGAACGCGATCCTGAAAGAGTTCATCCACATCAAAATGCTCACCGGCATCAGAGTCATGGCCAAGGTAAGCTCGAGTAAAATGCGTTGCTCCCAATATTTAGTAACTCTCAACGTTTCATAGATCGCAGAAGAACTGCACATGGCCATTCAGAACTACTACTCTATAGCCGCCGCCGTCCTGACGAGACTCAATCCCTCCACAGCCGCCGACCCAGCCGTCGCAGAGGACCTTTTGATCACCCATCTCATTTTCAAGTGCGTGGTCAAAACGGCCACGTGGGTGTGGCCGCGAACCAAATCGTCTGACCAGTTGTCCATGGCAAAACTCGAGCCCTGGGTAAGCCACACCCATACCCACCCGATCCACAACGTGTCAACTAAAGACACTTATACTTAATCCACGCAGATCCTCCAGCTCTTCCAGAACTCGTCCACCCAACTCCGCACCATCGTCGAACTACGCACCAACCTCGTCTCCGCGCTCCGCTCCAACCCCCCACATTCCAACTCGCCTGCGGAGTCGTCGATACGCACCCTCACGCGGCACGTACGACTCTTCGGGAAGTTCTTCCGCCGGCTGCAGCAGCTCGACGTCCAGCGGTTCGTCACGCTTCCCGGGTGTGGGGAGCTCATTTTGTATTATTGGAGCAAGGTCGTGCAGGCTACTAGTAGTCCGGCGGAGTACATCGAAGGTTATTCAAATATTTTGCTTATCGGGCATTATCTCATCTAACTTGAGATTGTATAGACTCTCCTACTGCTGTCTTCCCCATTCGTTTCCTGGTACAGGCTATGGTCCTCTTCAAAGAGAGCCTCGCACAATGGGCGCCCGTCAGAAAGGACGGCACCGAAAGCTCTCAAGGTCAGTGTCGTCCACACCACATTCTCGTTTTAATGCCATTAACCTGCCGTCTCTGTATTATATTTAGTCCTGTCCCAGTCGTTCGTAGAAGACGCCGTGAAACTGCTTGTGACGCGATTCATTCCCCTAGACCCTGCTGATCTGGAGGGATGGATGACGGATCCGGAGGAGTGGGTTAACATGGAAGAAAGGGATAATGATCTTTGGGAGTTCGAGTTGCGCGTGAGTTTCCGTTCTATAACCTCATAGTCTGCTTCGTTACCTTACGCATCGATACTTTTTAGCCGTGTGCTGAACGCGTGCTCATGACGCTAGCCCTGCAATACCGACAATACGTCGTACCGCTGTTACGCGCTTCGTTTGAGCAAATCGTCAGTAAGTATTCAATCATTTCTAGTCTTAGTTCAGGCTCTAATACCTTCACATCACATCACCTCTATGTAAACAGCGCGGCCGACGACAGACCTGGCAGGTATCCTCCAAAAAGAAGCGATGTACTGTGCCATCGGGCGCTGCGCGACGCGTCTCAAGGGGGAGATACCCTTCGAGCAGTGGCTGGAGACGACGCTCGTACCTGAATCGAGGGAGACAAATGCCAGGTAAGGCGTTAAATCATCTTTATATACACGACATGCCATAATGCTGACCGACCGTGTTTGTCTATTGGCACTAGCTATCCGATCATAAAACGCCGAATCGCATGGTTAATCGGAAAGTGGATATCCAGCGACTGTTCGTCCCCGAACAACCCCAAAGTCTGGGAGGTCCTTGCGTATCTGCTGCAGGACAGAGGGGAGGGCAGCGATGCGGTTGTACGACTGACGGCCGCTGTGGCTTTGCAAGAATGCGTTGATGTGAGTACTGAACATTGAGTTGTTATTGAAATTTGGCACTGGCTGATTTGAGCAATGTAAGACCCTGAGCTTCCAGATAGAAGTCTTCCTGCCGTATTTGCCACTAGTCGTCAACGAGCTCATTCGTCTGTTGACTGAGGCCGATACGACGGAGAGCAAGCGACGGGTTCTGGCTAGTCTCAATACTATAATCGAACGGGCCGACACTCATGTGAGTTTTACATCTTCCCTATTCTCCAGTTGCTCAGCTGAATCGTGAAAAGATCATCCCGCTTATCGCTAGCGTCGCACAACCTCTTCCTGGGTTATGTGAGTGTGATATCGTCATTGGTTGGGACGTGGTAACCTCTTACAGAATATGAATTTTGGATATCCAGGGACCGCTGCTGGAGAGGAATGGCTGATGAAGGGGTCCCTGCTTGAAACGGTGACAAAGTTGCTAGGGGTAAGTGTTTATTCCTCAGATATGTGAGTTGATGACTGACTCAATCTCCCCATAGGCATCCAAAGAGCGAGCATCCACATTGAACCCTCTCGTTGTCCCTCTCATCAAGGAGAGCTTCACACCCGGTGTAAGCAACGACTTCCATTCGAATCTGCTCCATCCTTACCCTGACTAATTTTGGAATTCACAGGCGCAAGCTCAACTGGACGAGGACGCTCTGATCATGTGGCAGGCCGCCCTCTGTAACGCCGTCGCGCTCGACGACGCCAGCAGCGGCACTACGCTATTCGAGCTTGCTCCTTTGGCGCTAGAGCTACTGGCCAACAACTTCGATCTTCTAGGGCAGATCGTAGGCATCGTCGACTCGTATATCTTCTTGGATGCTCCGCGGTTCCTTCAGGTAAGTGGAGGGTATTGGTATTTTGGTGAACGGGACGGAGAAGTTGAACTTGATGCGATCATACCATAGTTTTGTGCGGTGGACTTCTTCCGTGCGCTAGCGAAAGGCATGGCGAATGCGATCACGCTCAATGTGAAGGACATGGCGGTCGCGTTACAGTTTGCCATACAGCTGGCCCCGTCGAATTTATGGGGAGAGGCGTTGCACGTTTCTGGTCTTTTCGCGTACATCGTCAAGGGCCTGAACGAAGATAAGGTGAGTAACACGCACGGTAGATTTCGTGTGTCGCTCATTGATTATGTCCGGGGTAGCTCGCGACGGAGCTACTCACGGAATACGTGTACATACTTGCCCGCATCGCCGTATCGGACAAGAACATGTTCATCCAGCTCGTCTCAGCGACGTCTTCGACGACACAGATCAAAGAATCCGAGTTGTGGGAGGCCATCCTCAATCAATGGTGGACACGCGTACGTCGTCTCACCGTTTTAACTCACAGGCTAGAATTCTCACTCATGCGTGACGCGACGACGACGACTATCTCAGTTCGACAACATGTCCGAACCCAGACATCGAAAACTCGCAGCGATGGGCATCGCAAGTCTAGTCTCGACGGGAAGAGACGAAGTCCTCGACCGTCTCCCGACTGAGATTTGCAATATGTGGCTCGACGTCTTTGGGGAGATCCGAGAGGCCGCTATAGCCGCCGACGAGTACGTACTTATCTCTGTCGCCTCGTACTTTATCACTAAGGACGAATGTCGACAGCGAATCTTCTTCCACGCTTCTCCTGTACTGGGACAAAGTGCCAGATACGTTTTATCGCGAGACGGAGGGGACGGCAGAGTACGACCGACGAAAAGCTGTACGTCATCTCACAACACCGCTAAACGAACTGGACTGAATTCCCTCCTTTTTGTTACCAGACATATGAGAACGACCCGGTGCGGACGACACAGCTCACTGCGTTCATCGGCGCGCAACTGCAACAGGCGGAGATCGCATGTGGTGGGGCGGCCGTCCTACAGCAGAAGTACCTGGCGAAAGCGGATCCGACGGTCATGAAGCAGATTCAAGATGAGCTGACTGGGCGTGGTCCAAGTGGTCGTTGAACGTTGAACGTTGACTACGGATTTCCTGGAGCACTTTTCCAATCTCATGCAATGCATCTACATACAACTACAATCTTGTCTTTTGTCTTACGCGTACTGTAATAGCGTTCTTGGTTCACGAATAATTCAAGTTGGACGACGATCGTGTCATTATCCCGTTAATCGTGATAATATACAAACTCAGTAATCAAAACCCCATAAAATCTACGCCTACGCCTATTTCTTCCCAAAGAAATTCATCAACGATCCCTTATGCGTCACCTTCGAGCCTCCCGCACTCGCCGAAGAGCCTGAGCGTTTGAGGCCCGGCTTGAATCCCTTCTTAGGCTCCTTCTTCTCCTTCTCCTTATCTGTACTATCTTTCTCGCTTTCTTTCTCTTTCTCCTTAACTTTCTCTGTACTTGCTTCTTTTTCCTTAGCCTTCGCGGGTGCTTTCTTTGGCTTTGGTTTCGGCTTTGGCTGCTCCTCCTCCGGTTCTTCCTCGTCCACCGACTCGTACTCCGAGTAGTCCTCCGTCACTATCACACATACAACCCATTAGTCGTGAAAATGCACCTAGATCTCAAACACAAAAACACGACTTACCCATATAACCCTTCGCGTCCGTCGTCATCCGACTTTTAACCACCCGTCTCTTCTTCAGCCCGTTCTTACCCACCGGAACCACCTTCTTCGGCTTTCTCTGTCGTCTGGGCTTTGCGGGCGGGACGTCGACGTCGCTGTCGTCGGCCATCACGACATCCTCGTCATCACCAACCGCCTCATCCGATGACTCTTGGATAGCTTTCTTGTTGCGGACGACCTTCTCGACTTGGTCTGTGAATATAACATAAACTACGTCAGACTGATATGTGAAAGAGAATATAAGTAAACGAGCTTTACCATCGTCGATGTCCATCATCGCCTTCAAACTCCGCGTCCTCTCAGACCGCGAAGGCATATCACCAAAGTCCAAGTCAAACGCAGCCTTCATCTTGCCTGCTCCTTTTCCTCTCGCCCTCGGTTTCGGCTGCGGCTCGTCGTCGTCGTCATCATCAGACAAGATAGTATTGCCCTTGACTGTATACTCGAATTGACTTTCTTCTGGTGAGGACGGTGCGGCTGAGCTGGGAGGAGGAGGGGCTTCCAGTTCTGTCTCTGTGTCCGTCGCGACGATGGACTTGCGCTTGAGGCCTCTCTGCAACACAACTCGGTTACCCCGTGATATCCATATGTTCCGACAGAACCACCAACCTTCGGAGCAGTTTCCTTGGTCTTCGGCTTCTCCTCAGGCGCTTCTATCTCCCTCTCACTCTCAGTCCCTTCCTTGCTAGTTTTCTTCTTCGAGGGCCGTGGGGCGAAGAAACCGCTACCACTACCAGAAGAACCGACGGCCTTCGCGCCCGCCTTCTCTTGCTTCTTCTCGGCCCTCTCTTTCTCAACACTCTCGAGCGGCTTGTCGACAGGCTCTGCTTTCACCTTGACAGGAGCAGCCTTGGGTTCTTCGGGTTTCGCTTTAGGCTTGGCCTTGCTAAAGTCGAGCTTGCCAGTAGTTTTTGGCTTGGAGATGGTTTTCTCTTCTGACTGTCCTGAGCAGTCTGACTTCTTCGTGATGGCACTCTTGCTGTCGGATTTTAAAGAGAACGAGGGTGTCGTCTGGATCTTGGTTGGTTCCCTGGTGATCGTTTGTGCCTTGGAAGGCTTGACGGGCTTTCCGACCTGTCATGAAGAACCATGAAAAACGGTCCCAATGGAATAATATGCATCAGTACCTGGACATGAGGTCCAATAATCCGACCGAGAGATGCGGATTCTTCAGGGCTGAGTTTGGCATCTGCTGTGTGAACGGCATCTGATGGTCCGCATAGCAGGCCTACATCCTGAGATTCGAATCATGAGCTGGTGTAACGTAAACGAAAGTAAGTGGCGTACCAGGACAGGAGAAGGCGACAAACTATAAACGTGTTCTGAGAATATCTTGGCATAGCCTGACCTTGCAGCTACATGCAGGGTGTCATAACGCGTGCAAGGGACAAGAAGAGTGTGACGTACCTTCGAGGTCCTGTTCCCCCACCAAGGTCATCTTCAGCTGGGGGACTTCTTCACTGTCGTCTTCCTCCGGCCCCTCCATATCCACATCCATGCTTTCATCGGGCGCGGTTCGTGCGTGAGATATCGCCTCACCGCTGATTAGGTATGTGGCATACGACCGCTCCTCCGCGGATCGAGTATTCTCATAGAAGGTGGCTAGCTCTCTGTTTCGTAGCTGTGAGCACACATGCCACAAATTCCGGGATGACACTTACCTTTTCGCTTCATTGACATGGATGTTGAATTTGCGGCTGAGGGCTCTAAATGTTACCTGGCAGAAGAAGGATATAAGCAGATGAGTATGTGGTACTTATCCCTTGCCAGAAACTGACGTACGATGTTGTGCTCAATGAAGATTTGCTTTGTGAGATAGTCTTCAAGTTTCCCCGTCATCTCTGTCTACACAAACCTACGGATGGTGATCGAGTCGTAGTAGCCAAAGTCAGCGGCAGTCGCGTCACGGCCGAAGAGCGCGTGACAAGTCACAAGCACGTGATTGTTATCAAGCTGTGACACTCGCGTCTCGCGCCAGCGCTTCAACTGGCCCTCAGTCTTCCTCCATGATCATAAGTAACGACGTCGGAGTCTGCTTGTGGTCTCGCACACTCTTCTGGCGTCGTTATATGTAGATGATTAATTTTTGTAAGCCATCTTTAGTGGAAGATTTGCACTAAATATTGCCAAGAGTCGCAAGCACAAATGCTAACCACCGTTTCGTTTCCACAGGTGGTACTACTGTACTGCAAGAGAATCCAAATGTATCCATAGACCAGCACAGTGATGCGACATCGTTTTGCAAATATGTTGAAACATGCCGTTATATCGAAGTGTTTACGCGGTGTAGCGGAGCTACCAGGTACGCACAATAAAGCAATACACCACTGCTAAAACGCCGTGAATGTATTATCTCAAGTCAATTTAGTGCCAACCTTCCGAACATGTGAACGTAGTACCGCTGAAATGAGCGGTAAGACTGTTCCCTTCGATGGTTTACGCGTGGCGCTGCGCTGTCACGTCAACGCTTGTACGCGTCCAAACGGCTGTGTATGACTCTCATCTAGAGGTTAAGTATATAGTGATGCTCGTCTGAGCTCTTGCTGACCTTGTACATGCCCTGACCTCAGACTCGGTGCCATCACCGGCTACTCTTCATGATGACTGGTGTTACTGTTGGTCTATTAGCTTCCGCACTCTGCGTCGGGATGCTTTATCTCCGCCGCAAACGCTCACGCGCGCCGCCACTACCAAGCCCTCCAAGTGATCCTATGCTAGGTCACCTACGGTATATGCCAGAGCCTGACACTAGGGATACGGTCTTCTACGAATGGGGACGCAAGTACGGTACGTGTATTCTCGATCACACCATATGGTCAGATCGTAACGACGTTCCTGTTTTTGATGCTCCTATAGGTGATGTGTTTATGCTGAACGTGCTTGGACAGTGCTTGGTCGTCATAAACAGCGAAAAGGCAGCTGTCGAACTTATGGAAAAACGAAGCGCGTCGTATAGTGACCGTCCACCTCTACCCGTCCTCGAACGGTAAGCAACTGATTTTCCTACACCACGGATTATATTGATTGAAGCACCTATCCAACAGCTGTGGATGGAAGGATGGCGTAATTATTGCAAGAGCTGGTCAAGAATGGGCAGCGCAGCGGAGACTGATCCAACGACCATTGGCTAAGGCGACGATCCCTGAATATGCGGGCATCCAGGAAGAAGAGGTTAGATTACTGCTGTCAGGCCTGCTAGAACAACCGCAGGATTATTTTAGGCTCCTCCGTCGGTGAGACATCATCACTAATCTGCCTATGGTAACACACACTGACGACGTATACTGGTACCTAGCTATACTGCAGGCATCTTGACTGCCGTTGTGTACGGCCATCGTATTCACTCGGTGGACGACGAATACTACAAGCTGGCGGAAGATATCGACCTTCTGTACCCCGCACTTCACCCCACGCTCATGGATATTTCCCCCTACTGTGAGATTTGCTCTATCTGTATTGTCGTTAGCTCACTTCAAGTTGTTCCTGCAGTCGAATACCTGCCGACCTGGTTCCCCGGAGCTTGGTTCATCGATTACATAAAGAGTAAACCCCACATTCTTTGCGGCGAGTATAAGCCCTCTAATATGCGTTTAACAGAGACAAGGCCTGTGATCGACCACATGATCGATATGCCCTTGAAGAGAGTATGGGATGCAGTGGTAATACGCGCTATTGTTCAGACCGAGTCCTACGTTCTAACGAAGTCTGCTTGCAGATGTCAGAACAGGTCTTCGAGTCATCGTTAGCCTCCCAGGCGTTGGAGGCCGCGTCTGCGGGGGGGAATGTCAGCGATCAAGACTGGTTCACAATAAAGATGGCAAGCTCACAGGTGTTTTCTGGTAAGTGTCGCTGTTAAAGACCTCGATGCGAGCGAACGTTGACGTTGTGGCATGATGGAATAGGTGGGGTTGATACGGTACGCACCATGATATTCATTGCATACGGATGAGTGACTGAACGCACACGTGGATTCCGCAGTCTCTCCAAACGTTACACTGGTTCATTGCGACCATGGTCCTCAACCCAGATATACAGGCCAGGGCACAAAACGAGATAGACGAGGTAGTGGGACGCGATCGGCTGCCCACTTTCGCGGATAGAGACGCGTTGCCGTATGTACAGTGCTTGCTGCAAGAAGTCATGAGGTACGTGTCCATAAAGGCTTCCCTTTAGTAGACTCACACTATCATAGATACCATCTCGTCATACCTTCCGGCCTTCCGCACAAGAGTACGACAGAGGATGTATACGAAGGGATGCGCATACCCAAGGGCGCCATTATCATGGTCAACTCTAAGTATATCTTCCACATGACTGCACCGACCAGTTGCATTGCTAACCCTTAACCAATCAATTGAAGAAGTCTAACTTTGGATGAGAACCACTTCCACGAGCCCCACAAGTTCAAGCCCGACCGATTCCTTCCAAAACCTGCAGGCGCTGGAGAGACCTTTCCCGCAAATAGTGTCTTCGGATGGGGACGTCGGTCAGTCACTTCCAACTAATACCATGCGTGAGTACATTCATTGATACACAGATTTAGAATGTGCCCTGGTCGCCATCTCGGGGACGCCAATGTCTGGCTGGCCATCGCGTGCTTGTTGTCGGTGTTCACGTTCAGCAAAGCTAAAGATGTCAACGGGAGACCTATCGAGCCTGAGATAAAGTACGAGACTGGGCTAGTGAGGTTCGTCGATGTATCTTGCAATTAACGGGTAGTGAGAATTAACGTCGATGTGATAGACATCCTAAACCGTTCGTTTTCGAGATGCGCCCGCGAGACGAGAAGGCTGCTCTGCTCATCAAAAGCTCTTCCGTGCATTGATGATGGGCGTATTTGTAGCTTACTCTGACCCTGACAGAGGGCTGGTACATTTTTCCAATAAAAGTTGACAGCAAAGCTAAATTGAAAGGTATTTGTCTGTTGAACAAGCGGCAATAAAATATTATCTCCACTGGTGCGTATCTCAGTTCTCACTTAGCACCCGCAACATCTGAATCGTGTTTTGATCTTTCTCATGGAGAAGGGTCAATAAACTGTCTGTTCTTA
>JAXQGN010000623.1:0-15792 GCA_037039805.1 Irpex sp. M6601 | reverse complement strand
ATGGTAGAGTTCATGCCGACTGGCATCGTGTTGTTGGCAGACGAAGTCGAGTTGACACGCCCGCCAGAGGTAGCATTACGCTGAGGTAACACAGGTGTGAAGGCCTGTCCGAGAGGCCTTGGGATGGCGCTGACGGCGGTGATGCCAATGGCCACAGCGGAGACGAGGTAGAAGCGAGTGCCGAACATATTGTGATGATATGCAGTGGTAGGAAGCTGGTATGCAGATGATATGCGATGGAAGAGCTGTTGTAGATGTAGAGTAGATGAGTGAGATGGAGATTTGAGACTGAGGAACAGAGGGTATTTATACCTTTGCCGCTTACCCATAGACTTCAGTGTCCTTGATGAAAAGAACGTTGTGCAATACACGTCCAGTACTGTGTCGCGGAAGCAAAGCACCACCAATCACGATCGCGTTGTACAATGTGAGCACTTCAGCAGAGGCCACAGAGACGGAACCATGACTTCGATGCACGATCGATACCTCTGCTCCCGCTTGTGCGATTGTTAAACCTAAAGTTACAGTACATGGACTCGGAGCAGCAGCGGTGCGTTGGGGAACGGCGGCATCTCCGGATTGGAAGTGTTCGGTAGCGATCACGATCGTCGATCGAGATAAGGATTCTACCGCTGTTGTACGTTGTATTTGGCAAGCGTGTACTGGCCTCGTACTGTCGCGGATAAGCCGACAGGTTTTCTACAGCAGACGGATGATCAATCAACGTTAATTTTGAGTCCCAAGCAGTGGCAAGCTAACTTCACTGGCAGCGCGAATGACAAGCTTACTGTGATTCCATAAGAGAGCTAGTGTCATTCGACACCTCGGTATATCCTTTGCTGGAGTGGTGTTACATTCATGGCTTGTGTAGACTCGCACTGAGGGATGCTCAAGGGAGTGGAACTTCAAGTTGAACGTCACGGTCAGGGCGGGTTTCGGAAGTCTCCGGCCGTCAGTTTCCCAATCCGGAAGTACACGTGGCAGACTCAAGCTCCACAACGCCTCTCGATGCGGAAGCCTGAGTGTCTTTCTGTTCACCCTGCGCTGATGCCAATCGACTCTGGACTTTCTTTGTTGAGTCCGACGTTTGTGGGCCAGTGACCATTTTCAGGATGACGTTAGTTCGTCCGTAGTTTGGTACAATTTACTTATTTTCAGTTAGGCTTCTTCAAGTTTATGATATCGGTACATTCATTTCACAGTTACATCATAACCCTGTGCGAACCCTTTTATTACTGTTTTTACGCTATGTCTCTATATTCACATCCTCTTATTCATTCGAATGCGAACTTGTTCAAGCATCTTCGAGCAAGTGGTAAGCAAGCACGTATTTTTAAGCACACGCAGTAGCGTTACCGAGATAAACACGGCGCAAAGTAAATCGCAGATGAACGTCGAACGTCGAATGTCTGGTGGTTTGGCAATGAGTGAGCCCAGTGAGTAAATGTGACGAATAGGTGAATATTGACAGGCGCCCATACTTGACTCTCATCACGACCGCCATGCACGCACCGGAATAGTCGCACCTATGGTTCCATATACCCTCGCAATCTACTTACACGGTGGTGTACTAGTACTAGGACACCTGAGCATGTACCCCAAAGAGACCGATTCAGCTCATGCGGGGGCTTGTGCCACTGCCATCATTTCCAGGTATCGGAACAGGCTGTACGCATATAGTCGGCATTTACGCACGAATTACAGCATCGGTGCGTACACGCCTTCTCCACATGGGATGTAATACTAGCACTTCACGGTATCTCATCGAGATTACTCAGGGACGGAGCATCTACACGCGTAAGCCCGGCCCACGTACTTTAGCTCGAACATGCATTGGCCGCCACTCATAGATCATTGCAACAAAGCGGGCCTTTGTACTTTCCTCGGCTACTATGCTAGGCCTCTGCCATCATAAATTGTATGCCAGATATGACATGACGATCACGATCTCAGGGGAGTGGCTGTCTTTGTCCAAGCATTGGCCCAAATATCTGCGCCACTGGTCCTGCTCAGCTATATCTCACTCGCTTCGATCCCTCCATGGACCTTTCTCCCCCTCCTCTACGCAAAAACCGTCGAGAACCACCACTTCTAGGAGAGTTACAGGTCAGACATCTAGTGTGCGTGGTCATTGATTGTCCTGAAGGCATGTACTGACTGTTCCTGCAGAGCCAAACTTCAGTATTATATCGCCAAGAAGGGTGTGTTCTCCCTTGTTTTGCAACTTTTATTTATCTCATCATGAATTGGACCTCTGTTAGCCCATCCTCCCAGAGAACTCACCTCGGAAGAAGTTGCCTATTTAAACGAACGCTTCCATACCGTTCACTCCCATTCGGCAACCTCTACACCAAAGGAGTGTTCGCAACTACTCGTGAAGTGGATGAGATTGAAGGCCATGGTAGACGCCTCGGGTTCACAACTTCCACATCCCAAGACGTCGCAGATGCGTCCGGCGAAGCTTCCCTCGAACATCCTCTCTCCCTCTCAGTTTTCACTACCCATCATGGCGTTCGCAGGGGATTTGGACGGCACCTCTGGCCTGGCTCTTCCGGGAAACACGTCTGTTGTCGGGTCTTCAGCCGGTAGCCTCCCTGTTCAGTCTCATTCGAACGACAAAGGCAAGGCGCCAATGCGACCTCCTCCACCGAGAGGTTCCCCCCAGCACAAAGCACCTCGTTCCGACGCTGTCCCTACAAACGACGTGCAGATGGATGCGTATTCCTCTTCCCCTGTTCAACAATATACGGTGCCGTCGTCGTCTCCATCTGGACCTTCAACGCAACAGCCCATTCCTACCCCGACTGGTTCCTCCAGCGCTCCACCACCTCTCCCCAGTAAGACTTCCAGCCAGCCCTCGGGAGAACCATCTGCACCTGCTACCCGTCCGGTTGCTGGTCTGCCTCGTCATCGCCCCGGCTCGATGGCTGGTCTTGCGTTTAGCAAGAAGCAGGCGTCGTTTAATGTTGAAACAACACGTTCCCCTCATACAGTGAGGGTCTGGTCAACTCCTAATACAACTACGCTTCCAGTCGCGAGTACTAGCGCGACTCAGACACCCAAGTTACCCACGGTCCCGGCTATACCTACTATGCCCAACATAACCTCACAATCGACTGTACCTACCATACCCGCTACTCCCGTTATTTCTGCGACATCTAGGGCTTCTCAACCGCAGGTTGTTTCCACCCCGCTTGTTCCTGCACAATCTCGTGCCCTTGCGAAACCGAGCTTACCACAGGCTCCATCCTCTTCCACACCTTCCATATCGTCCTCTCAGCTGCCCAGTGAAAGTACAACCGCAAGCTCGTTGGGTGCCCCTGTTCCAAGACAACAACCAAGAGTTGCTTCTCAGTCCATCGTGCATCCCGTAACTACCCAGTCTGCTCAAGGGAACGCGCAGCGCCCGAGCCCGGCCGTCAAGCCCTCGAGCACGGATCCCATCGCCATTCTGCCCTATCCTATCTCGTTTACGCCCACGGTAGTTGTACTGCCGACAAGCCAAGCGCGTAGCGTCCCTCCTCGCAAGTTAGTTGCCTCTGGGCAGGACGTTCAGATGAGCATCAGCAATGCTCCTTCACTCCATACACCACCTCCTGCCTCATCCTCGGCGGCCCAGCCTACAGTACGAACAGTAGCGACTCCGTCTGGTGTTCAACCTGTCGCTCAACGACCTACACCATCGAGCTCGACTGCTGGTCCTTCGATCGTGAACTCCGTCGCCCATTCGCAGAAAATTATCTCATCGGCGATTGCGCCGCTGACCGCTCAGTCGGGTAACGTGTCAGCAAGCCCACCAGTTCTTCAGCATAGCGCAAAGCCAACAAATACTCAACCTGCCCAGCGTTCTGCCCTTCCGAGTTCTACTGCTGGACCTTTGAATGTGAGTGCCGTTGCCAACTCGCAACAGGCTGTCCCGCCCAAGCCTTCGCCGACCGTTCAGGCGCGTAATGTACCTCCTCGTGCACCGACTGTGCCCGGACAAGACGTTGAGATGGACATCGTCGGCTCACTTTCGGCCAGCATCAGACCCCCGGTTACAACGCACAACATTTCCACCGCACTAGCTCGTCCACATGCACACGACGCTATGGATCTCGCGCCCGACTTCGTTGGAGTGGCTACTGCCGTTCCGCCATCCTCTGCTCTGCAGCCAACTCTCGCAAAGGCGGCTGCGCCTGCTTCTGCTCCTTCGCTGTTGAATAGGCTCAGCAGAGCATCTACGTCAAACCAAGGAGAGTCCTCCGAACGAATCACCGCGCCGACCTCTCAGGTGCCTTCGCTTCTGAGCAGGCTGGGACCTTCGCCTTCTGCTTTTACCGGAGAGCAGAGCAAAGCAAAAGGCACTCTTTTATCAGTACAGCCAGACGCTGCACTACTGAACCCCGGCTTTCTGTCAGGCTTGAATGGCACTAACCAGGTTGGTCTTGGTGGTGCTCAGAATCAGCCAACAGCGCGGACAGTCGCGGCGCCCTCAAACGTGAAGAACGTCTACTTATCGCCTTCCTCTCGTTCGGTTGCCACTGCTGCTGCATCCAAACTGACTGGGAACACATCGTATATTGGAGCTGGTTCTCCGCAAGACTTCTACCAAGCACTACTTGATCTACCGTCGCCTCAGTCGGCTGACCATAATCCTCTTTCGATTCACTTTGTGCTTTCACCTACCGCCACACCCTCAGATGCCCTTGATAGCAGCTACGCTGATGGCCACATTTTCTTGCAATCAATCTTAAGCGATACATTTCCGATTGAGAGGAGACTGGACAGTGATCATGGGCCTTTGCTTTCTGACCTTGTCACAGTATGTATCATATTTCTCCAAGCATGGTCTGAACAAAGCTAACCTTATTATGTTTCAGACGAGAGAAGCCACTGTCAAGTCGCGCCGCCCCAAACACCGTCGTAAACCGGCTAGGAAGGTGCACTTTGTAGAGGAAGAGCCTGAAAGCTCTTCAGATGAGACATTGTCTACTATTGACGATCTCGATTGCACCGAGGTGCCTTCATCACGAGACGGTCGACTATCTTCACGACCCCATCCTTGTTACTTCGGATTTGGACTTGTGGACTTTTTCCCGCTTATTTTTCTACTGCCTTGGTTGTTGATTCGTGTCCTATGACCGAACTTTGACTACCAGTCGTTCGCTCTGAAAACTTCACTAGCTAATTCTATTTTGTCGGGGCCTATATTCCATCTGAGTTATACCGATGCTGATTCAGTGAATGTGGTACGTACTGCGTATTGCTGTCAGTAGCTGCTTATATATATTGGTATGTCGAAGTCAAGGAGGCTGTGCAGGTTGTGACCAAACCACCACCATCGATAAAGCAACTTCTTGTATTAGCCCCCTACCGTTCATTTTATTCTAATCGGTGAGTAAGGTCACTCTCGCAGGCAATTATTTTATGACTGATGTAGGATATAGGCTATTGATAACATCAGTGTCTTCGAGGCTAAGCTACCTGCTGTAGGCGAAGTGATATATATCCCCCCACTCGACACTTACGAAGCTCGCTCCTGACACAAGGGCCTTATTATCAATATGCTCGAACTTCGGCTGATCTGAATTCACTGTACTCTGTACCATGGCTAGCTTTCCATGCTTCGGGGCCCTATAGAGCCATGTAGTAAGTCATTGTACGCATTTCTCAAGAGTGAAAATGACTTGCCGTAAAATTTCTGACCCTTCGATTTTTGATTCTTCTGGCTACCCAGTCCTTGGCTGTCTGTCCTGTGTACCACCTGGTAGAATCGGCAGAGCGCGCAACTACGTCAGCGATGAGCGGACTCTCTTTGTCGAGGGCATTCAACACGACAGAGTCGTATGGGCGAGAGAAATAGACCAATGACCAGCGTTCATAACCAGCCTGGTCTCCTGGAGGAGTGCTATGCGATATGAACCATTTAATGCTGGTACGAGGGGAACATTGGAGGAAGAAGACGTACACCACACGGTGAAGGTTTGAGTGGAGGATTCCGCCACTGAATATGGATAACGCGTCCCCGATATTGCAGATCACATAACCAGGTAACGGCTTGTGAGGAAGTAAGTCGATGACGAAACACATCGAGGTGATGAATGAACTGACTTTTACGTACTGATATTCGTTGCTTCCTGGGGTGAGGACTTGCAATCCGCCCGTCTTGTTGTGAAGAATAGACTATATCGGATACGTGAGTTTTGAAAGAACGTTCATGATCGGTGACGATGACATACTAAAGAGCCAAAATCTGTGTGGGGAGACAGCGCTAATTTATCGGGTGCGGAACCTCGTAGAGGTGGAACCTTAATGCATCGCGAGTGACAACCACTAGACTTATCGATCTTGTGCCTACCCGCAAGCGTACCCTTTGGTAGCTCGAGCTTGTCGTTGAAGATGTCGAGGATGCATGCGATAATCTTCTCCGACTTCACGATGAACGGCTTGACGGTGGACTCCATACGAACATCGACCGTTGCTGGGTATTCGCGATGAACCTTCGCAGGCCAGGCCAGAGCGTCGTTTTTGGAGATATTCAGGAACTCCGTACAGTCTAAGTTGCCTGCAGAGTCTATGACGTTTGCGCCTGCTTTTTTATACCTACGAGTTTGCGTATTAGCGCGACTTCAGCCGAACATTTGGAGACTAACCCAAACGAACACCCATCGTCACCCTGTTCGTACTTCATCTTTTCTTCCAGCGGAATTTCCATAGTTGAAGCTCCCATTTCAAACATCCTTTCAGCTTCGTCGTTTGTTCCATGGTTCTTCAAACTAAGAAAAAGGGTAAAATATGAGAGAACATTGTATTTTGAACGGATTGTACTCACTACCAGAACCCAAGCATGGTAGCTGCATCCCACAAGCGTCTTATCTCTTGTTCGTCTTTGGCTTTGATCAGCTCATAATCAATCACTAGCAACGGATGAGTAGGAACACTGTCCGGAAATGCGGGGGATATCGTGCCAGGCATGGTAGCGGCAGATCCTGGCGACGGCGTCGGGGGCTGGTTTCTGTAGAAGTATCAGAATCATATTCGCTGAATACTATGTAGGGTTTGACCCTGAGAACCAACCTATTCTTTTCGTCATCACATGCCGCGGAATGACTTTACCTACATACCATTTGTAGCAAAGTTTGGCCACGAGAATCGGTCATTGATGTAAGTCTGCTCACGGAAAAGATACAATTATACCTAAAAAGACTTTGTCAGTGGCAGACAGGTAACACTGGCAGCGGCACGCATACCGAAACTATCCGGTGTAGAACTGCGGATGACCTGTATTCTGGACCCGGTTAGTAGTAGGCGGTGTTGCATGGCCTACAGACGTCATACCTGTGGCAGCAATACTGAAGGTCCCGTCGGCCATCTAAAATGAGGAAAATAGGGATAGAGACAGGTAAAGAGGCAGTGCAATGCGCCTATTTGGTTTTGCGTTGGGAGCCGACACATCGAGCGGAGCCAGGAACTTTGTTGCCATACCACTTCGCATATTGTTTGAAATATCACTTTTAAAGGCCACAATATACCCCCAGGCTTATGATCTGCGGACTTGGACTGGCCAAGAGGCTTAGCAACGTAGAGAAAGTGTTTATCTCCCTAAAAGGCAATGATACAAAAACGAGTTCAGTGCCACGTGCATTAAGCGCTATCTAATCTTAGCAGCCCGCCCTCCGAGCACGATACCCGGAGCCATTATCCTAACTGTCACAAGCCGTAGAGCACTCTGGATATCAGTCGGGATCCGGAGGCATTCTTTGATTCCCCATGCTCTCAATGCTTCTCTGCCACAAATCTCTCATAAGTAAGTACAGAAAGCAGACATGGGCACAGAGATAAGATAAGCGTCATCATACGGCGCGAGATCCGAGTCTGCTGATTCGCTGCTGCCATGCGTATAAATAGGCGTCCTCAAGGGGCTCCCTCTTTCCCTTTCTCCATCATGTCAGTGTCAACATGGTCCATCTCTCCACCGGACAAGGAAAAGCTAATCAGTGCTGCGTTTGAGGGTATGTTCATTGATAACTTGATATTCGATATACTTGTTACTAAATCCGCCGTCGATTTGTTCGCACTTTCTTTGCATGACTACATGCACGTACTTGTATATGGCGGCCATTTAACCCCTCGTAGCCAAAGAATTTGCATACAGCAGATACTCCAAGTTTCGTGTTGGCGCTGCGCTCCTGTCGACCAATGGAGAGGTGATCAAGGGTGCCAACATCGAGAACGCCTCATACGGTGGAACGATATGCGCAGAAAGGACAGCGCTTGTGAAGGCTGTGGTAAGTGCCTCAGAAGTATACAGTCAGGATGTCTCTGACAGATTGAACCCAACCAAGAGTGAAGGTACAACCTCCTTCACAGCTCTCGCAGTCGTTACGTACGTCTTCTTCGCTTCCTTTCTACAATCATGCGCTCATGCTATCTATCTCCGTATCATATCATCTATCCTCGTTAATAGGGACGTAGCATCCGCCTTGTCCCCGTGCGGCATGTGCCGCCAATTCATTCGCGAATTTTGCGCTCAAACGATGCCAATCTATCTCGTTCCTTCAAACTACCACGAGAAAGTGAAAAGCGGGGACGTTAATGGAGGGATACTGGAGACAAGTATTGGAGAGCTGCTACCTCACAGCTTTGGTCCGGAGGAGCTGGATCTGCCAAGGACAGGGCAGAATTAAGACCATGTGCGTGTTGAGATAAGGATAAATTTCCTTGTGCGATGGGTCGTGATGTATGACAGCAATTGTGTATGCGAAGCATCCTCTATCATTCACTCTGAGCGGATTTGCAACGCTGGATGAGCAGGCGAATCGATAGATCGAGGCACGTCCGAGTCTGCGACAGAAGCTCGCGCACGGTAACGTTCCTTTCCTCTGCTCCCAGTTATGAGACGCCGAAGGAAACCCTTACAACCATCCCTCACTAGAGAATGCGCCTGGCATCCTACCACTCTCCTCTTTCCAACACGTATCACTGATACCCTGTTTAGCACGTTCCCTCAACACCTCCCTCCACTCATCCACTTCCTCCACCTGTAATCCACATCCCCTCCCAGCGCTGATTCCCCATTCAAACGCTTCCAACGCGTTTTCACCCTTCAACGTCTTCACGGCCCAATCAACCTTATGTCCCGCACACCTCGTAAGTTCCTTGAAGGAAGCGTAATAACACCTTCGGCAGATAATGTGCAGCACCGTCTCTCCGGTTGCCAGGTATCGTTGGTTAACGTCTACGCCCGCTTGAATGAGCGGTTTTATCAGATGGACGTGACCTGCCCCGATGGCGAATACTAGTAATGGCTCTTTCATATCCGGGCTGACGTTGACTACTTCATTGTCAGGTGAACTCGAAATCGGAGAAAGTAGAGGGACAACGTGAGAGGGTGAGAAGTCGATGGCGTATCGTAGTGGCGACATCCCAAGGAGAGTCTCGAACACAGACTTGCATTCGCGTGTCGTTGCTGGTCGTGTTCTTAACGACTTGAGCATCATTGGCCACTGAGTTCCTTCAGTAGTCTCGCTCGTGGCATAGCCGGAATAGCTATCGCCGATATCAGTGCTGTGGTGTTCTTGGACTGTATTACTACTGTGTGTGTTTGGTGGCGGTGACCGCGTTAAGTAGTCTTCAAGGGCGTCGAGAACGTCCATGTTGAGGATCGATCGAAAGACGTCAATGGCCAGAGCATTCGTTTGCAGTAGAGTTGCAATTGAGTGAATTTGGGAGCTCGGTTTGCTGACAGATTTCGTGTCATCTTCGCGGCTGTCGAGGAGGTATTTGGACAGGCCATGGACAAACCAGTCATGCGCCGAGTAGTACGTTGGTGTCCTGCGAGTGGTAAAGACACAAACACACCACATTAGCAATCAGCAGTTTCAGAGGTACAGACATTTCAGGGGTGGAGTCGACGATGGACGTACTCGGTGAACAAGACAGCCTCTGCGCCTGCGTCTACCAGGTATCGAATGATCTGCAGTCCCTCGTCGGAGGGACGATGCTGCCACATGTAGCATGCAAACTAAAGTCTTGTCATTACGTTTAGCGTTATAAATTATTCGCTATGCGACTCACTGCGAAGACAGGCCATCCCTCTAAGTCAGTGTCCCACACAGATGCCTTCCTCATCGCAAGGAGCGTCCGCACACAGTCTAAATCGGCTCTCCTGATAGCATCCCAAATGGGGGCACTCCAATGGATAGCCCTGCGTGTACCGATGATGGATATATTGATCCTTGGGGCTTCGAGGACGCTCGGCAACGGAAATGGCAGAGCAAAATCCACAACTATCGAGACGAGTCCCAGTAGTATTCCTGTGGGAGGAAGAAGCCAGACAATAGACATGGCCTTCTTCCAGTCACCACGACATGTCTGCACGTTGCATATACTCCAGGATGACCAGGGAGCGTGAAGGAGACGTTTCGGGATGTATATTTGCCCGATGTAGGGCGTGAATAAGGATGAGACCAGCATACTAAGGGCAATAGCATGACAGCGGCAGGTGCAGTTCGATAGACATCGCAGCGACTCCGAGTATATATCGTTTGAGCCCGAGCTTTGGCTGGGATCGGGTGTCGGTGGAAGCTGTACAAACGTAGAACTCCCAAGGGTGTGGCTGGGAGTGTTTTTGATCACTACGCTGGTTGCGATAAGCTCCAGGTAGTTCCTATTCAAGCACCGCGGTGTTAGCTGAGCCTATTGTACAGGAAATGGGTAACTCACGAGTGCATGAAGTCCAACATAACGTTAAGAGCGTCTCTCAATTCCCTGATCTTTCGGGAGATCTCCTCAAGGTCATCTCTCCTCATGATCCACCTAATCTTACGAATTGTTTGACCCTCTATCACTCGTTTTAGGCCACTGACTGTTGTGCACACATCAGGGGAGGCAGTTCCTCGCACAACGACCTTGTCCAGCGCCCCATCTACGTCCTCTAGACATCGCTTTGCCTTTCTACATAGCGATTCAAGATGTGCCTGCTCCTTGGAATAATCGAGCGTCGCGAGATTTGGGATGCCAACTTGCATGGTCTTGAGCCTGTTTAGAAACATTTCGATAATATCACATGAGTCCTGTAGAGCTTCTAGTTGCTCCGGGGCGGCCTTGATCGCCTTGCGTACTTCGTCGACTTTCCTAAAGACGGTGAAGCCGAAGGAGACGATACCGATAATAGCACTGGCGGGATCCATCGCAATGCAGGTGCTCTGCAGAGGACCACCAGCTCTGGGTGGTAGTGAGTGAGCTGAAACGTCGTGTGTATGCTTGCTGTGCAGATATACACCGTCGCATAAATACAATTACGGAGAACAGTAAGGAGACGCAACTTTAATACAAAGGCAGTGCGTGGGTGGAATCGATGTGCACAGCTAGTGTTTCAGCGTCGGTGGGAGGGTCTAAGAAGTCTGATAAGCTCTCACACTACAAGTCAGGGCTCCAAAACATACCAGTTCCCAAGCCCCGTGCGCAGGCTGCACTGGCAGACAAGCCCCAAGGAGTTTGTTCTTGATCTTTCGGATATGTTTTACCGAGTTCGAATAAGCAATTCTGGTAACGTACCACACATAGATTTCTCACTTACGTGCGTTTGAAGCATCGTAAGAAGCAGTGCAATACAGATAAGGACCCGTTTATAGCGAAAGAACATCCTCACGGCGGAATTTGTGGCGCTGTCAGTGAGACTGCACGCTGGCATGCGTGTCCGCTGTATCAGCGATGTCAGCTGCGCTCACGACCTTTACAAATACAATGCAAAACCGTCGAATTATTTCAGATGTTCTGAAGAAAGGAGTGGTCAGTTTTTTGACAGTTTTCAGTGCTCTCAGTCAAACGTCGTGAGGACTTCAAGTTGGGAGGACGAGTGCATTCCGATTTCCCAAATCGGGCTTTTTACTCGGTCTGTCCTCGCCCACTCATCACGTGATGTCGTTATATCCGCGGTTTCGCCGACGTCCCGCTCCTTCCCGGGCGGTCCGCTGTCTCCGTCTCCCACGCCCTTGATGCGCACCCTTGCCTTACCTTGGCGTCGCGCGCCCTCCGTGTGCGGGCTGTCACAGAGAGTAACGTTATAATTAGCTGCCTAGTGCGGCCGGTTCGGTGCGCACTGTCACGGACTCACGGTGCCGCAGTGTAAGGTGGTATGTGTTTACAAGACTTCAAGCTTCAAGTCGACAAGCAATCTGAGGCATAAGGATAGATGCTGGTTTACGCCGTTTCCAAGCCTACGATGGAGAACTGATCTAGCTGCAGCTACATATTGTACCCCGAGCCTATGTATACGAGCCGCCGGCTCTAAACAAGCCAAGCTCCCGATTTATACAAGCTGGACTCACCTGTAGGTACATGTCGATTGCATTGATATACTCATACTACTAGTGTACCTATAGATGAGAAAGATGCTGCCAGGGCATGACTTAAGTAATGGGCCGGCACGCTGTGCCCGCGTAACACAATGAGTCAGCCATGGCTATAACAACGTTTCACTTTCGCAGTCACAGTAAGTAGTACAAACTGCGCCGTTGGAACTGTCTTCAGCCCCCAGACGCACCTCGAAGTTTGCCCTTGAGGCTGTCATCACCACTCAGGCAAGTCTCCGCCATATAAGTACCTGGTATCCTCTTCTGACATCGATCTTCCATAATCTGGGACTTATGTTTGAAGTTGTAGACTAGTATATTGTCATTATTCACCCACATAGACCCGTGTACAGTGCTATCACTGTAGATTATAGTCTTTCGAATTTTGAAGTTGATCGGCTTCGACGAGGGGCGCCGGGGAGACCGCCAGTACTACTTACTAATTATTGTATTACTTAGTCCTTCTATTAATAATGAAGGCTATAGGTTGGAAAAAATCTTCTACGTTCACTGATGTTGTACGAAAGCCCCGGGGCCATATTTCTCAGCAGTGACGATTAGTTGTGTCAATCATGTCACGTCTCACAGATGGATGGTACTAAGTAGTAAGTACTGCTCACACCTAGCCACGGAGATCGATATTCAACTTGGATACAGTAATGAGAATGCTGAAATTTCGCGCGCCCGACGCAACTGTGACTCCTCGCTCCGCTCGCATACCCCGGTACGTACCGGATCCATATTATACAGGTCGTAGCGAGTTAACATGTACAATATGGATGACGCCGACTACAAAACACAAGACCCTAAAAGCGTTACGCTGCGTTATTCCCTCGAGTCGCGCGAGCAAAACGGGAAATCGGACGGAGGGCGCCAGCCTCTAATTGTCGCAAAACTTGAAATGGCATCTAGACGCTGTTAGATGGATAGATAAGCCAAAGCGCTCTGGAGGGTCTCTAGATAGGGAACAAACCGTGCAGACGCCATCCAGATATCCGAACTGTTATCTGGAGGTGGGCGGTGATCCAGATATTGATGCGTCATCCAGATGCTATCTAGACGCGCTTCAATATCCAGAGTGCCGCCACCTCCCTGGACGCATCTGGATGGCCCCGCGCCCTATAGACGCATCTAGATGGCACCGCACTCCCAGATATTAGACGTTTATCACTTTACTATACCGCTTTGTTATTTTGTTATATTGCTTTTGTTACTAATTTATAGCTTCTCTTGTTACTCGTCTACCTTTAGATCTTGTTATCTTACTTGTATCTGTACTTGTATCCTTTACTTTTTGATTTGACTCGTTCTTAACTCGATAGTTTACTGATTTATTATTGTACTTCTAATGGGTAATTACAACTCTTCTTTACTATACTACTTGTTACTGCTTATTACTGGGGGTACTGGCGTATGAAGTGCCCTATTATATATTGGGGGTAGGTGCGCACGGACCATGTGGGAAAATACAGGTCCGCGCGCGCACGTTTCCTAAAAGGGCAGTTGTATAATTACTCCATCGCAATGTCAGCTTATTGAGATACGCCTCAATCATGCGTTCTGATGGAAGAATGATGTATATATATCATGAGCAATACATGTGAAGTAAAGACAACAGCGGAAGTTCCGTGACAGAAGCTATTCAAGGCCTTATCTCCCTCGGCCACATCAGAGAAGCAACAAAGACGTTCGATAGGATGCACGAGACGAGAGTGAAGGGAGAGGCAATAAAACTAATGGTGATGCGAAGTGGGATTTAATGATGATCGGGGTGGGGAATAGACGAGTAATACTACATGCATCACCTATGAACATAGATCAGTTAGTAAGCTATCAACAGCATCAATAAAACAACGCACTGGGCTTGAGTATTCGAACGACGGGTGGTACGCGTTGATGGAGGGGTCGGTCGTGTAGTACCAGCCTTCTTCTTCCCTCGACTGCTTCCTCTGCCAGCTGGAGTAGGCTGCGCGTCCTCCTCGGGCACGAAATCCTCCTCGGTCAGTTGAGGCGATGATGGGCCTGGTGTTGACGATGATGGATGCACTCTCGAAGGTCGAGAACTGACAGGGTGCGCAGAGCGTGACGCGGGAGTGTTATTCTGCGCGGAGTTTGACCCGGACGGGGCTGGCGCTGCGGAAGGAGGGGCAATGATGGGAGTGTCGGGAAGGGGAGGCGTGTTCGCGTGAACAACAGCAGAGGCGATGGGACGTGGAAGTAGAGGCGTGCTGGTACGAGGAGGAAGTGGAGCGACCGGTGCAGACTGTGCAGCTGGCGGAAGAAGTTCTTCGGGTGGTATCTCAGCGCCGAAGTCATCCTCGATGGCGCGGTTTTGTTCCACAGTGTCCCTATTGACCTCAGCACGCAATAATCCCCGAGCCGAGCTGGCAGAGGTGCCGAAGATGCGTTGGTTGAGCCACTTGAATAGGGCCTGCATTCCTGGCAAATCGAGCGAGTCCAGGATCTTCTTCAGATACCTGTTGAAGAGGTAGGGGTAGTCCCACTCGATGGCCGTGCTGTCCTCATCGCGTCCCTTGAAAGTCGTATCGCTAGAGGTCAAGTAAACGAGCTAGGGAGGAATGGTAAGGTGCGAGAAAGAGAAGAGTGCAATATATACATTACCACAGTAGCTGCGAACGCCAGAAGCCCAGGAGTTACGGCGTCCACTCCCCATTTGTCAGCCTTGACACCGCTGCTTCTTCCAGACTTCGAGTTAACTGACGACGCTCCAGTGAGTGCGCCCTGGATGATCTTCGATGTGACATAAGTAATAAATATAGTACGACTTTAATAGATGCTTACCAGGACTAGCCTCGGTGACCTAAACGTCCAGCGACCCTCTCGAGGGTGCTCCGGAGGGAAGAGAACGTCGCAGTAGGCGTCGTGAATATCACGGGGCCCCAACTTACGTAGGTCCTTACATTTCTTGCGTTCATCAGGGGAATTCAAGATATCGTGTGGGATGTGCGTATTGCCAATGTTGATGATGGTCGCTCTGTTAAGTACGGCGGTCCTCACGAACTTGCTTTTCTCGGCGACGACGCTAAAGTGAAACTATGTGCAAAGCAATTAGATACGGAAACCGATGTCAAATATGTGAAATACCTCTTCTATGATCTGTAGATCATAACCTAGCTTATCGCGAACGGTGGGCTCGTCCATCAAGAGCGTCCATGCGCCCAATAGCTCTGTCTGAACGGCCGAGTCTGCAAAATTTGGGCGCTGTCGTGTGAGTTGATGAAGATCGTTAAGGGACGGGGGCCAGGGGCAATACAGTGTCGCGTACTTCTGCCCGGCAACTCGAGCCCTGTCGTAGAGGTGCTCCTGAGCAGCCTGGGCAGCCATGGCTTCCAGGTCCTTGGGATCTGCTGGCTGGGACGTAGCCGGTGCTTTGTTACGGCCACCGCGTTTGGTCTTGCGTCGGGCTTCCTCCTGCAAGGCCAAAATCTGTTCG
>JAXQGN010000622.1:0-16246 GCA_037039805.1 Irpex sp. M6601 | reverse complement strand
CCAGAGCCTGAAGACGTAGAGATGACAGACAGCACAGCCAATAATTAGAATGAGGTAAATCCTTCAGCTACTGCCCCACATAATGTTCAGTAACTGAGGTTTATAATAAATCTAGGTTCACGCACTAGGTAGAATGATTTTGATTAACAACAGTAGACAATGATCTTAGCTTGCGATAACTTACGTTTTCGTCAATACACTTTGATATCTTTACCACAAACTGTCAGAGTTTCCATCCACTTATTGCCATGCAACATAGTCCCGACACTAGAGAAATCACCACACAAATACACCACGGCCGGCCAAGCTGACCATCTCGAGCAGCTGCACATGAATCAGACAGAAATCCCGGCTCCACTCTGCTCGAGACCTCTGAGGAAAGCCGAGCGCCCGGCACACTCGAGAGATCAACTACAAGGTACAGGATGGCCGGCTAAGCCGGCCATCTTGCAGCTCGAGCAGTTGCGCACGAGATTGGCGGAATTCCCAGCAGCGCGATCACTGGGTGAGTGAGCGAGCCTCGAAGTTCGCGCCGACTCGCAAGTTGCACCTCGCCGGCTAAGCCGGCCACCTCTGTCTCTCGTCTCGTCAAGCCTCGAGAAAGCCGTGTGGGGCGCGCGAGCTAGTAGTGTATTTCAGATATAGCGAGTATATACAACGTTAGTAATGCAACGACGTACCGTTACGAATACCCCGTACAACCCGAGCGTATGCCTCGTCAGACGGCTACGCTCCCATATCGCATCGCGCGTCGCGCCTCCGGCGTAGATGCTACGAGTCCGCCGTATCCGCGCGCACTCGCTCAGACTCGTCCACAATCGAGCAGCTGACACGCGTAACAGTCGGTGATCCCGCCTACTGGATTTTGGCTGGAGCACGCGTAGGCGTAGGTGACGGCGTGAGTGACCTCTCGAAAGCTAGTTCACTGGGATTAGGGATAGACGTCATAGGCGGACGCAGAGACGTTGTACGTTGCGCATGCTGGCGTCGCGTGTGTAGATGAAGGGAGCTCTATCGGAGCGGAGACGTGTCAGTATGTTGCTTGGAAGGGCGTGAAAGGAGAGAGTGAGAATGGAGAATACAAGGATGAAGATGCATAAGGACGTGCAAGAGGATGGATAGGACGACGTGCAAGAGGCAACAAGGGCGGCGGCGAGAGTAAGGGCAACGACGGCGAGACGGCAAGGCGGATCCGCAGAACGGCATAGGATAACATCAGGGTGCCAACGAACGCGACCGTAGTATAACGCGCCGCCGTGAGGGTATGCAAGAGGACGGAACGGGGGAATGAAGGAGTGCAGAGAGGGAGCGGAAACAATGTAGGTGGGTGTGATAGTGGGGTGTGAAGGGGACGGAGAGAGCAGGAGGTGGGGCACGGAGAGCGCAGAAGGGTAGAGCGATGGGGCAAAATACGAGGGCGTGAACGAAAAGGACATGCTTACTGGGCTTCGACGAGGACCTCTCCTCTATACGACCCCACCACCCGTACCTCCCACTCCCTTGCTTGTCGACGAAGGTCTGGGAATAATAAACTGAGACCGGAGGGAAGAGGGGTTTGAGAGACGAACGAGAAGAGGGTTGAGAAGGACCGAGGTTGTTGAGGCGAAGCGGCGGCGGGCGAGAGTGTAAGCGGACGTCGATGTCGATGTGAATGCGCGGTGACTAGTAGTGCTGACGGTACATTGTGTCGAGTCGAGTTGCGTGGTGTGGTGCCATTGCTGCTTGCCTACGATGGGACGAAGAGGAGAAATCGGAGAGGAAGGTCGTGGTCGAAGTCGGAGAGGAAGATGGTCGTGGTCGGAAGAGAACAGTCAGCGGCCAGAAGGACACGCCAGTGAGCGAGATGAAGTCCCTACTCATGGTGAGTGGTGAGAACGCTCGTTCGCGAATCCTAAGGGGGGAGTATCCGCGTGAGCTAACAAATATACGACACACCACAAGCCTACGTACCTTCGATCCTCGGCTTCAGATTACTCATTGTCGTTCGCCTCCTGCGTCGTATCGAACTTCACTGAGGCTTGAGCTGTATCCAGGAATCCACGGCCAACCTGGCGGGTGTTGAGGGCACGGTGTCGAACGAGAAGTGGGCAGCGTCGTGCTAAGAGGCGAGCGAGATGAGGTGAGGTAAGGTAGCGGGGGAGAGGAGAGGAGAGGTGTTCGTCGTCGTCGACAGCGTAGTTGTGTGCACGCGGTCTTGTATTCGAGACGAGCCATGTTGCTAACCCATAGTCGGTCGTCACAGTGTGACAGGAGAAGACAAAAGCGGTAGCATGCGTGGAGCCCGTCTAGTACGTCGCGTTCAGAGTAGAGTACAGACAGCCTAAGCTCGCAGACTCTATAATTTCGGAGTAGAGGTCGATCGACGGTGGATGGTGGAGGAAGAGTGAATACGACGACAACGACGGTGGTGGGGCACGGGCGGCGTTGTTGAAGCGTTCGTGCACACCGTCGTCGTTGTTCGTCGTTGTTGCTATTGCTCGATCCGACGACCATGAGTCTTGACCGTTATCCGTATGTTCGTCGTGTTGTGAGAGTCAGAAAGTGTCTGTCCGCGAGTTGACTTCCGGACAATGAGCAAGGTCGTGTTAGAGCAAAGTCGTCACGACATACCGTTTCAGGTTTCCGCACTGGCGAAACAAGCATCGAGGAGACCGTCAAACCCGTGGAGTTGGTGAAGGCTGTGGCCAGAAAGCGTGGATGAGATCAAAGATTCCAGTGGTGGTGGATTGTGTTGGATGGATGTGCCTGAGAAGGAGTGATCTCGAGAACACTGAACGTGTTTTGTCCATGAACGAGATCTCCACGCCCGATCAGTATACTACGCACTTACCGCTCATTCCAAGCAGAACCTCCTTTTCGCCACGACGACCATGTCTTCCTCTGAAGAAGCCCAACCTCTCGACGCTCACAATTCCCACTTCCTCATTCACCCACCACAAGAACAACAGCACACCGAGCACGCTGATCATGACGATGACGACGAACCCGAATACGATCACTCAGAAGACGGGGACACGGCCTCCCAGCGGTCCATCTCCCTCTCCTCGCCCTCTCACACGAGACCAACATCCACTCACGAACATCTGGCAGTCAACACCGACGACGCACACGACACCGACGCATCCGCATCTGCTATAACGCCTGTGACGCTGATACGGCAGGGTCTGTCAAGTACGAACCGCGACTCGCACACGTACACGGTCGACACCGACTTTAGCTCTGACCATGACGCGGACGACCGGAGTTTGTTTATGCGGAGGTTGGAGGATTCGGAGAGCCCGATTTCGAGTGTCGCGCCGTCGTTGCACGAACGAGAGGATGGACACGATGACCAGGACAAGGAGAACGAGCACAAACACGAGCACGCGAAAGATCAAGCGAAGGATCAAGCGAAACTGCCAGACGTACTCGCAGCCGCTCCGACATTCGAAGGCAAAGCTATCGACGTACCACCACCCACTAGCAAGTCGCCTGGCACAGGCGTTGGCAGCACGCCATCTACACCAGCCACCCCGCCCACTGCCTCGTACCCACCTCCCCCACTCCAGAAACCCGACTCGAGAGGGAGCGTCGCCTCCTTCGCGTCGAGTTCGACTTCGTATTCGAAGAAGGCGCGTCCGGAGAGTGTGCTCGTGAACCATGACGGGCCGATCGTGTTGGGTATTGCGTTGGTTGACTTTAACCATCTCGTGAGCACCAGTCTCCTTTCCTCTTCCATTCAGTCGTTGAGAACGAACTGTGATGTGACAGGTAGGACCGAAGATCGAGTTCTCGAAAGGCGAGGTGTTTGAGGACGAGGAGATTGCGAAGATCTTGCCGTTCCTTGCGTTGCCTGATGGTGCGCACCTGGTACGTCTTTCTCTTTCCTCTACTGTGTCGCTTTACTCATTTATTCCTGTTCCTATCCATCCTCTCTCCGGCTCATTCACTTGCGCTCTTACCCTTTGCACGACGATCTACTCCCTCCGCACGACGAACCCATACACCGACTCATCCCTGCTCTCGCGCGGCCCACTCACTCAACCCGTTCATCTGTACCACGAACCTCGACCCTGTCGCCCATCTGCCCACTGACTCGCCCCTCGCACCCATACCCCAATTCAATCAACTCGCGCGTCCGCACGATGAACTTACCCACCTGCCGGACGACCCTCCAACCAAACGCTACAAACGCTGCACGAATTCATACATCAGACCGTAGAAGACTACTCCTACTTCCACCTCGTCCCGCCGTCGAGCAAGCCGACGACTGTGTTTGGTATCTCGTACGTACGCTTTCTTTCGTTCTCTCCTCCCTCCTCTACTGCACACGCTCTTCGTCTGCCTCCGTCCCGGTTCTCCATACGTCGTCCCCTCGTCTCGATCGCCTACGCGAGTTATGCGCGTATCTGCCCTTCCTACTCTCATACACGTCGTCCACACGTTCACCGCCGTCCCCACCTCTCCGAGACACACGCATACACACAACACGAACCACTCCGCCCATCCCCTCTCACACCCTAATTTCTCTTCGACCCTCCATCCATACGTCTCCGCATACACCCAACGTCCTTCTCTCCACTTCCCCTCTCTCCGCTCACGTTGCCGTCTCGTACACCGGATTCATACTCATCATCTACCCACACAGATGTAACCGACAAATACGCACGGCAGACCTCCTTGTCAAGGAGCAAGACATGACGCGTTCGACGGTGCAGAAGGCGGTTGTGGTTTTGGCGAGTAAGCCGGTGTTTGGGCCTATACGGTGCGCCTGAGTCTTGATAGGTTCTACGCGCATTCATTTTGACGTATATTCCCTCGTCTCGTCACTCTCCCACATGAAACGACACGTTCCCCTCACGAACCCGCGCTTCGACCATCACTCTCCGACTTGCGCTCTCCTAATCAATACGGCACGACACGACACCCTAGAGATCGACTCGGCGTCGTCACGAAAGCTCTCTTTGCCCAACGCGACTTCACTGACATGTCAATACTCGAAGACTTCCACACGAGTCTGGAGCTGGGGTTGAGGAGCCAGTTAACAGAGAGCGGATTATACATGGGTGAGTGTTCGTGTGTCGTGTTGTCGGGATGTTGAATCGAGCGGGACGGACGCAGGGACCAGTTTGTAAGTGGTGTATGCTCATCGTTCGTGGTTCGTGTGTAGCTGACGTCCTATGGGTATCGTGTTGGTGGTGATAATGGCGGATAGGCGGGAGCTGGTACATATGTTCAGGCAGCGGACGTTAGTGTTGCTCAAGGCTTTGATGCTACAGAAGAAGGTACGCCTCGACTCTCTGCCCCTCCCTTCCACGAAACTCACTATCCCTCACCCCTCATCGTACGCTCTGCCCATCTTCCACCCCACACCTCACACCTCATCTCACCTCGCAGATAATGCTCTACGGCCACCCCGTCGAGAAACTCTGCACCTACCAATACTCCCTCGTCACGCTCGTACCCGGTCTCCTACAAAACCTCGACGACTGTGGCTCTCCGCCCCTCGCTTCGCGCGCCGGTAGACTCGAGAAGCCGACGGAGCTTAAGACGAGCGACCCGAAGAGTATGATGAAGTTTGTTGGGCTACCGTTGGATTTGTTTGGACAGGTGAGCGGTCATTCTTCCCTCGTTTGTGCATGGTATATCGGAGGAGGTGGTGGTAGAGGATTGCTGATGCACGATTGCTTGTGCGTAGGACTCGTTTTTCCAGCCGTATTTGCCGCTGCAGCAGCTTGATATGTTGAAGGATACGAGTAGCTGGTTGTGTGGGACGACGAACTCGATCGTCACGCAGCAGAAGGAAGTCGACTTGCTCGTCAACGTGCGTAGCCATTATCTCCTTCATCGCACGGATGTCTAGATATAGGACTCACCTCGTTCCGCGATCGTAGGTTGAGACTGGGGCATTCGAGTTCCGAAATCCGATGGTCGAGCGGGCGGCGGGTCTGACAGCGGCGGATCGAAAGTGGATGGACGACGTCGTGAAGGACGTGAACGATAGCTGGGAGGGTGACGTGACGGGTACGCCGACGATACAGTGAGTTTTTGGTTTATGTATGATCTGCCGCTTAAAGTTGACCTATAGGTACAGATTCAAGGGCAGCGACGATTATTTGAGGCAGAAGGTGCGTGTCGTTTGACGGTCGTGGCGAGTTTTGAGGCTGAGCGGTGTACGATAGTTTGAGGAGTATATCTTGGGTGCACTCGCGTCTGTGAAGTACTCGAACTTTTTGGCGAAGGGACAGAGTAATGGGGTTGTTATAGCTGACGGTGCTGGTATGTTCGCGCCTCATTGCGTGCTAGTGCTCAGCTCATGGTTCTACGGTCTTAGGAAACCCGAACGCGATACAAGACTTCAACATGCTCTGGATTTCGGAGTTCAAGAAGACGAAGGCATATGAGGTTTGGGATCGCGTCACTGACCCACTTCTCTTCGATATCGTCGAGCCACGGTACGCCCGTTTCATTCCCTCTGCGTGGATCAGATTCTGACATGTCACATGGATTGTAGACATCCATGCACGGACAAGCCGTCCGTCGTCGCAGATATCGGTATACGGCTTGCGGAGGGCATCAACGACCTCAAACTGGACCAACAGCTCGACTCAACGCGTGACGCGATCCAACGAACGTTTACCGCAGGCTCGACCAACTTCTTCAAGGCCGTCGAGGGGGTACGCGGGCGGTGGATGCAACGAGCGAACAGCTCGCCGAACGCAGAGGGTAGCTCCAGCGGGTACTTATCTACCACCACCCCCGGGGACGCCTCAAAGTCTGACGCGAGCAGCGTCAAGTCAATAAGTTCAAGGCCTCCCAGCACCCACGTCACACCCGACACCTCGCCCCAAGTTCCTGCCGCGACACCGAAAGGCATGCGCCCGCTCAGTCTCGTCGGTGGCCGAGGTGTGGTCCTCCCATCTGACACCCCACCACCGCCAGTACCGGAAATCAGGCCTTCGTTGAGCTCGTGGGGGTCAGGTATCACATCGTTCTTCGCCTCGCGGGCTCCGAAGGCTACGACTGTGACAACGTCAACACCAGCACCTGCGCCTGCTAAAGCTTCGACGCCGCCGAGAGCTGGCTCGCCTGCTCCTTCGGTAGCGTCGAAGTTGGGGAGCGTGGACCATGGTATCGAGGAGCTCAAGCCGCGGAATTTGGACGAGATATATGGGTCTGCGGGGTCGAGTGCGAGGTCGTCGGTTGGTTCGGGGTTGGCGGTGGATGCTAGTAGCCGGAAGGAGGGTGCTACACGAGAATCGTTGGAGTCGTCGGGACCTGGCTTTGCGTTGTAATTTATCGTTTAGTTTTCTTGTTCGTTGCTGCTATCGACGTCGTACAAATGGATGGTTTACTGTAGCTATACTATATACGAAGGAGTGGTGAGCATCGAATGGATGATATGCATGAGTATTCGTGCAATGTAAACTGGACATGTGCATGAGCGAGCACTGAACATATTCGTTCCTCCACATGAGCTTACACGCGAACGTCGATTGGAGAGACGCAAGCACACGACCTCCCCCACTGATCTTTGATATAGTGGCCGAGCCACAATCTCTTCCAACGCCTCCGAGTCGAGTACGAAGACCTCCTTAGCGTATTGGATTCCATCCTATTACCAGTTACTACCAAGTACGCGCCACATCACCCGTCCACGCCTTCTCCAACATCACTCTACACTCACCCACTCGTCTATGTCTGCACACCCCTCTCCCGCTCGTCCCCCTCCAACGCCCCCGCCCTCTCCTCCACCTTTTCCACAACCCGCCTCAATACTTCATCCCCCATTAACTCGGGATGCCGTTGGAACGACTCGCGCACGAGTTCCTCCAGCGCAGAGGTGTAGTCTACGTATTTGAGGAAGTGGGCGCGGGAGGCATCGAGGTGGGAGAGTGTTGCTTGACTTGCGATATGGGCAACTGGTCGTATGTCCGAAAGAAGTGGTGGTAGAGGGTGCGAGGTTGGAATAGCGGGAGGATCACTGGAGGGCTGATGCGTCGGCGTGATACTCAGCGGCGATGCATTGCTATCACCCATGTTTGCCTCAATACTCGTGGAAGTCACGATTTGTTGAATTTGTCGACTTGGGCTAGCAATGCTACTAGTACTGGCAGCTGGAACTGTCGTTTTCGTAATCTCGCGGTGACGGTGATGGTCACTGTTATCCCATACATCACGAGAGATTCGTTCTGTTGTCCTCCTCCCTTGCCGGAGAGACTCTGCTTCATTAGATAGATTTGAGACCTCGGTGATTGGTTGAGCTGTGAGTGCCAATTACCGGTGAATGGTCGTCAGGATAACAAAATCTTTTGATATCCCTCATCGAGCTTATTTACCTGTGTGTGCTCTCATAGGCGATGCACCAGGCCCATCCTCCTCTTCCGGCTCAGTAATACACATGTCCTCGTCGTGCTCCTCAGTCCACCTCAGATATTCGTCGTACGTCGTCTCTGTACCCCGCAGACGTGAATCCGCCTCGCGTGCGTCCAGCCACTTTTCCCAAGCGGTACTGTTGACCCTCCACAGCGAGCGGTTGACGAGTTCTCTGTTCTCATCCAACCAGTCACACAACTCCTCCAGCGAGCTGTACCCTGGATATGAAATCGAGAGCGTGAGATCATATGATAGTGAGATATATGGTATACGCACGTAGGTGTTGTGGTACTTTGAAGATCTTCATCCCAGTCTGAAGGGCCCGGTCGGTATGCCGTTTTCTAAGGTGAAGGCCGTGGGAAGCCGAAGGGATTGGCTGCGTGACACGACTGCTGTTCCATACTAAGTATTACGGAGACGCTGCGTAATATGCTACGCCGCCTCCAATTACCACCTTGTCATTTTGCCTCACCGCGTCGACCGCAAGGTCACTCAACGCCTACGTACCAAACGAGGTCTTGAGATCTCTCGGGCATAGTGGTTTACGCCGCATACCATGCATCGCAAACCGTATTGATGTCCTGACAAGCGACTTCCGGCTCTTACGAAGAGCTCATATGCAAGCGTTTCCAAGCGACTAGATATTAAGCAGCAAACTATGCAGACCTAAGGTATCTCGAGCGACGAAACAGCGAGTGATGCTGCGGGGACACGGCTTGAGATGACAACGTCGGCATCTTAGCCATCGTAATAAACCTAAGCAGATTGTCGGTCAGAGCATCATGTGGTATACATTGGAGAGAATTGCCCTTGAACAAGGTCGTTTGTAGGAAGCTTTCCGACCAAATAAGCTAACATCTATGAAGCGATACTGACTATCAGAGTATTGAGCAATAGACAGAAGTGGTCTTACGTATCAGTCAGACGAGGTTCAAGCTATCCGATCCATCCTATCCGGAGCTGCTGGACAGAGTTTGAGGGGTGTCATACAAGCCTTCGCGTGCTGCGACGGCAGTAACATTTGTTGAGGACTATTGCTGCGCGCGCGAAGAGTGGGAACCTCATCGCGACGAGATAGCGTCCGTAGAACGTAAGTAACTTAGCACAACCCTATAAGGAGTGCGAGATACGAACGAATGAATGGCCGCATTAGCTCATGCGAAAGTGGTCTTACATACCTGAGGTTCGAACTAGGTATCCGACTCAACCTTTCCAGAGCTAGTGAACAAGGTTCGAGGGATTCCATCTACACCCTCCCGTGATGCAAAGGTGATTTCACTTGCTGACGGATATCACTATGCGCACAAAGGGTGGAAACTTCATCGCGACGAGATAGTGTCCGCAGACTGTAACTCAAAAATTGACCCTATAAGAAGCGCAAACTACGGACATGTGCAGGCCACATCAACTCGTCATATCAGCCTGTCAATGAAGAGAAAGGGTGTTTGACTTACCAGACAGATGACAGACGACCCGTGGGCATAATATGACGGTCAGCTAATCGCACTTTGATGTGTAAAGGGTGCTTGATACGGCTTACCAAACATACGTAACATATACTTTGGCTTGTGACTTCCGTACGTGTGGCAAAAGGTAAAACCTAACCTGGTCGCGGAGCGGGCATTGCAACTTCGGGATAAGCACGAGAGTGCTTGAGAGTCAATGAGGTACGGATTATAGTAAGGCCATAGTAAGAAGGAAACTACGTATCCCAGGAATGCTGGCGGCAGAGGGGCGGCAGGCACCAAATTAAAAGGGACTGACGTAGGTTTGAGGCGGGATTTTGTCCCTTGAAATGGGTGTGCGACGACCTGCGGAAGCGAAGTGCAATGTTGCGGTGATGCTGTACATAGAACCAATTTCCCGTGCCTTCAATCTTGCTATTGGCTCGTATGCACGGATGCTATCAAAGTCTCTGCGCACGAGTCCAGATTAAGCTCAATTGCTGTTGCAGAGAACAATGTCGCATCGACACGCGACCATACGTTACGAAAGGCGATGACGACGACTGGGAGGAGATTGCGTCCGCCGCATTGAACGGTAATGTGACGGTAAGAGCGAGAGGGATGAACTGGCCAGACTGGTCGCAGCACCACTCGAAGGTTTTGTATAAAGGGCGAAGACGACGACATCAGTTTTCTGTAAAAGTCAGTGAACCACACCTCTGGTTTCCCGATTAGCTCGCGAAGAAGAACCTTACTGGCCATGTGGCGTTAACCTTGATATCCTTTAGGCAAAGGAGATCGCGCAGAGAATGGAAAGTGGAGATGGATGTGGGCGATGTGAGAGGCTTGCTGCGTCTTACAGACGGACCGGTAGCGAGCTGAGAAAGCCCAGAGGTGGCTGTGGCTTATGCTCTACAGATCAGAAAAGCATTCGAGTTAAGCCTGACTTTGACGTCAAAGAAGGTGGTGCGTATGTACCTTCAAGCTCGCGTGCTCATTATCCCCAACCAGTCGTCACAGCGGATGTTACTGTCGAGGAGGGAGATCATTGCCGGCCGAGACGCATGTGCGAGCACCAAAAGAACCAGACGAAGGAACACTAGGTAGTGCGTATTCATTGGATAAGAATGCGAAGATACGTCTTTAGCCTGGTCGCAATCGTCATCGTAGCAATCTATCCCGGTCACGATGCGGGGGATTTCCCGAGGAGCTTTGATAAAGTCCTCATTGTACGGCGCCCTACGGGACCTTCTCGGATTACGGCAAGAAAAGCACAACCTACCCAATGCTTTTCCACACTGTCAGCGAGCACCCTGAAGACGGATTAGTCGACGATTGAAAAGACAAAGTCGCACGAGAACTCGCCTGCAGTTCTCACAGGAGCGGCATCGGTGTGCCGAGCGGAAATGGTTCTTCGCGTGCGACGTACAGCGACGAAGTCATACAACGAACTCGAGCAGCGAGGCTTTGCATTGCTCGACTCGTGGTCAGTGGTGAAGGACGCATCGGTCAACGTGCATGGGACGGCAATGAGCGTGTTTCAAATCCCTCCAGCCGAAATTGGCAACTAATCAAGAACCCAATCATCACCGCCGGTCGAGACGACCATTCCTTTGCTCTGCCCTTTCACCTCGCAATATCAGACAGAAAAATGAGGCGAGTGTCATATGCATGTCTCGTCGTCTTTCTACTTTTCGGGGGCATCAATAACAGGTGCTACATCCCGAGCTTTGATATGAAAGGACACCTGATCCTCGGAACGTCCCGCCCCAAAGTGTTTCCCGAGTCCGAGGACATAGAACATGCGCATGGAATGATCCCGCCGGGGCGGCGACGAGCACCCTCTTTGTTCAAGGTTGCTTTTCGGGAGTAGTAAGTCGACAAGCAGGCAATAAATAGCCTGTAGCCTTTCATATCCGGATTCCGTCAGAGAACAGAAGCCTCAAGCTCAAAGCACAAAGTACGTCGTCTCTTCCCACCCCTTCATCGTTCGCACGTGCGGGGAATCAAGCAACCATGACTTGCCCCGACACCTTCGTAGGGAAACAGATAAAAGGCTTTGAAGTCGCAGGGATGCTTCTGCAAACCTTCCCCCCGCCCTCCGTTACGTGACATTCAGGGACAACTCCCTTCTCATCCTACTTTGCTACTATGGTTTATTATCGGGCAGTGCTTGTCGCACTCCAAGGTGTGGCCTACCAGCTAGCCAGCACACCGCCAAACGAGACTCCCCAGAAAGCGAGGTTCGACGGAAACCACCCATGGTACATCCGCATCGCGCCCACAGTCATGAAGGTACGCTGCGATAACCGCCCCTCACACTCCCATTCACTCACCTCCATTGCATTCCGACAGGCCCAAGCCCACATCATCTGGCTCTGCGCCTTCTCAGAGCTCTCGATCGCCCTCGCCAAACCCATATCCGCGATAAGCCCCTCCACCACATCATCGTCAATGATACCCACTATCCTCCAGTCCCCCCGCCTCTTCACGACCCCCACGACCGTCATCGGCGCATCCCTCGTCGTCTTCGGTAGCCTCCTCCGCCTCACCTGCTTCCGCACATTAGGACAGCTCTTCACCTTTGACCTCACCATCCTCCCAAAACACATCCTTGTCACCTCCGGACCCTACGCCTACGTCCGGCATCCCGCGTACACAGGATCGCTCGCGATGATCCTCGGACTTGCTCTCGTCAACTTGACGCCAGGAAGCTGGCTCTCCGAATCTGGGATCCTGGGCCGAGGACAGCTCGGTGTCGCCCTGCGCGCCATCGGCGGCGTGGCCTGGTGGCTGTGGTGGCTCGCGGTCGGGGTGAAGCGATGTAGGGCAGAGGACGCCGAGTTGCGGAAGACGTTTGGCAAGGAATGGGAGGACTACGCCGGTCAGGTGGCCTACTGGTTCGTGCCGGGCTTGCTATAGCAGCGTTCATTTAGGCTTCGTAAGGGTGTTAAACGTTTACCGAGGTACATCCCATTTGACGACGTTCAACCGCCTTGTACATTACTACACATGTTGTACGAGTAATAGCGACCGAAGCACGGTCGAGGGGACGCTTATCGTAGCGATTACGCACTGACTTATCGTATCATACACACGTAAAATCAAAGAAGAACGATCCGAGTCCGAAAACAAAGCAAAGCAAAGATAGATACGACGCACGAAAGATGGATGACGAATGAGATGACTTCAGGAGATGATTTATCGATGGACTGGAAGGGGTAATCGCGCGCTACGATCGCATAGCAGCCAGTTTCTCCTCAGCCTCCCGGAACTCTCCCTCCCACTGCTTCTTGTACTTGGGCTGCGTCTCGAACCTCTCGACGCACCCGTCGCACTGAATCCAATACGCCCCGGCTTTCTCTCCATATCCGAGGACGAGCCTGACGATCATGGTGTCAAGTCAGCACACCGGTAATTGATAATGGAGGAGGGAGGCGATCATATGACATGATCTGGACGGCAACTCAGTGTGTTTAATTACTCACATTTCAGGGAGGGTGTCTCCGACGGCGTGGATGTCCCCTGGCGGCAAGCAGTCTTCGCAATACGCCTGCGGACACGTCCGGCATCTGTGCATATGTTACGGTTAATTCAATGTTCCACGTTTAAATGAATGCAGAATGAATAGACGAGAATGAATTCAGGCTCGTCAAGCTCGCGAATTCATTCGTTGAAGTAGAATGGGCGATTGGATTGTGACAGGGGTAAGGGAAGCGCAACGATCGAAGCGTTTGTAAAAGCAAAAGAAGACGAGCACGAACCTGAAGAGCATGCCCCCGGCGTCGGCGGTCTTGCGTCCACACTCGCCGCACCGATGGTGAGAACACGTAAACGAGAGCATCTTCTTCACGGCTGCCTTGGAGAGGCCCTCGCAAGATGCATGGACGACTAGAAAAAATTAATGTACAACGTGTGAGCAACGATGGGAAGCGAATGCGAGACTGGAAATGCCGAAACGAAACCTGGAAATACAAATTCCAGGTTCGAAACAACAACGAAAAGAAACAACGAACGAAAAGAAACAACGAACGAAAAGAAACAACGAACGAAAAGAAACAACGAACGAAAAGAAACAACGACGAAAGAAACTCACCTCTAGGACAACTATTACAAAGTATCAAATCCCCACCATCCCGACAATACATACACCAATCCTCCCACTCGAACGCCTTCTTCCTCTTCTCCTTCTTCTCCTTCCACTCGTCTTTCTTCACCACGACCTTCTCCTCCAAATAATCCGCCAACACGTCATACCCCTGCACAGTAACATACCGTCTCTTCCTCTCCCTCTTCCTTTCCTCGTCGTCGATGATGTGTTCGCTCTTCTCGTGCTTGTCGCTCTTACTCTGGTTGGCGACTAACCGCCCCTCGAATAGCCGGCTCTGCACCTGCGCGACGCCCTGCAAAAGCCTTCTCTCCTCCTCCTCCGCATCAAACGCCAACTTCTCTTCCTCCTCCTTGTCCTTCTCTCCATCCTCGCCATCCACGTCCTCACCGACAACATCCTTCCGGATCTTCACAGCCCTAACATCATCCATCCTCCTCGACGCCTCCAAAATCTCCTCAATCCCCATCTTCTCAAACTCCTTGAACGTAAGTCCAACATTGACGCCCTCCGAGATCGCAGACGAGCCTTTACGCAAAATGGACATCAATTCGTGGCGTTTCAGAGTTCCCTGCTCGTTGGTGTCGTCATTTTGGGAAGGGTCGTCGGAGGGAGAGAGGGAGGAGGAGGGGTCGGTGGTGTTGGAGGACATGACCTTTAGGGAGAGGAAGAGTTTGCGGCGGATGCGGTCTAGCATTTGGTCTTCTACGCTGCCTTGGCAGATGAGGCGGTATACCTACGCGCGAGCGAGTTGTTTGTGTATTAGTACACACCGTAAACAACTAATGAAATGAAAGATGAAGAGAGACGAACCTTGACGACCTCAGTCTGCCCGATCCGATGCGCACGCGCGATAGCTTGCAAGTCGTTCTACACACGCATATAATTAACAAACGAACGCATACATACGTCCAGTCAGCTTTCTTGCACTATAGAACATGAAAAGAAGACTACGCACCTGGGGGTTCCAATCCGAATCAAACATAATAACATGCGTCGCCTTCGTCAAGTTGATACCTACACCAACACACAAATACACCGTCAGCCATCACACCACGCTACTAGTACTCCTTCGTCGTAAGAGAGATGAGATGAGGGAGAGCGTACCTAGCCCGCCTGCCTTCGTCGAGATCAAATATACTTGGTACGCTAAGGCATCATCAGCAAACGGGAGAGAATTCGTGTGAACGGATGGTAGGTACGTACGTGACTTTTCCTGCTGAAACTACACCCCACCCCACACCACAACAAATCAGCCCGCCATGTACCTACACAGAGAAAGAGTATGAAAGAGACGCACCAGCTTAATATCCAAAGTCCTCCGCGCGCGCGGCGTACTCCCATCCAGCCTCGCATATGGAATGTCCCGCAGGGCCATGAAGTCTTCTAGTAGGTCTAACATACTACTCGACATCGTCAACCTCTATCACCTTACAATAAGATCAGCTAAAATTACGCGTACCTCGTCCATTGCTACACCCCCACGCCAGAAAGTCAGCAACCTTTGGAAACGGTAAAGACGCAGGGAAAAAGGTAGAAGAACTCACAGAAAAGATCAAAACCCGCTCCCCACGGGGTAAAATACTCTTCAGTAATTTATCGACGAGGATCATCTTGGAGGACGAGGAGACGAGGTGTTCGCCGAGGGTGTAGGGGGAGGGTTCGACGTCTGGGAGGAGGTATGGGCTGGAGGAGTGGATAACGGTTCGTTAGTTGCCGTGAGTGATTGGGTTCGTTGGTCGGGCAGGGGGAGGGAGGGAGAGAGGTGGGAGAGTAGAAGGTGGAAGGAGAAGGAGGGGAATAGGCAGAAGTAGTTGGTGTGGATGGAAAGAGAGCAAGGGAGGAGAGGTGAAAGGAGACGGAGTGGGAGGAGTGGGAGGAGTGGGATGGGATTTCGTTAGACATAATTTGGCGCAGACGGTGGGGATACGGAGTGAGAAAGAGGGATACAGTAGAGTGGAAGGTAGGAATGGGGAGGGAGGTGTGAGGGAGCAAATGACAAGAGCAAGGAAAGGAAGGGAAGCAAGAGATAATAGCGATAAGAGAAAATAATGGAAGAGGACGTACTGGTTACAAACTTTCCGAAGCTGCATGAGCAGGTTCATAAGACGCTTCCATTCTGTCGCACACACACCCTACGTCAGCGGGCGAAGTTGAAAGGGTGAAGGGAGGTACGTACGACTGCCTCCTTCTCCGGACGTCTTGCTAGGACCTCCAGAAGTCTTGGGACTACCCTCCTCCACTTGCGTCTCGGACGCGAGATGCTTCTTCCCTGGATTTTCAACTCCCTCCTTCTCATGCCGCTCGTGCTTCGTCTCCCCCTCCTCCTTCACCTCAG
>JAXQGN010000621.1:0-15475 GCA_037039805.1 Irpex sp. M6601 | reverse complement strand
ATGCCAAAAGTCCCGGATTTGAGGGCGCCGCAGGCCGCAAAAATGTCGAAAATCCCGGATTTCAGGCCATTTTGGCGGTGTTCTTAGGTGTCAAACTGTCCCGGATTTCGGTCGATGGCCTCGAGGTCCGAGGAGAAAAGTCCCGGATATGGGAGGTGTCTCACTACCTACGATGTCATTAATAAAGTTGTCTACTTGATTTAATGCCCGAGTACTATCGCAGGTAAATGAGCTACTGTATCTAGTATTCGCACTTTGACGCATCACACGAAAGTTGTCCGCGCTTGAAGCTTGAAGCATGATCATCTTCCGAACCGAGCTTCTGGAATGTAATTACCCCAGTGCGGCTCAATACTAGTAAGGACTACACTACTAAGCTATGCTTAGCTCGTACGAGCTCCGAACGTGGTGCCAGTGAGCTTGGTCGCCCGCTCGCTAGGACCGCCTAAACCGCCAGCGTTTTCGTCTGTCTCAAACTGAACCTCACGAAGCTGCACTGGCAGTGCTACCAAATGTTGAATACGTAAGCTCTGACTGACAGAATCAACTTGAATGCCATTAGACTCGCCTTCAATCCATAGCTGCGAGGTCCTCGTTCAATACCGGGAGATCCATGATATTGAACACAGGCCCAAGAAGCCACTGTCCGAGCTGTGGTTGTCACTGAAGGTAGCTCCCACGACTGAATGGCCATTGTCGATGAAGAGCTTGAGCTTGACGAACTAACATAATAACCTGATCGGTTCAAGTCTTCGTCCATTTATTCCTTGTCTTACGGCTCACCAATCTTGTATTAGTAACGACGCTATCATATTCAGGAGGCAGCATGTGTGTATTAACATAGCCTCAAGCTGAGGGAGCCCCAATGGGAGAATGATAAGCATAACTTGAATAAGCGGCGGTCTGATCAGTTCCGAATTGCGATGTGTCTATATGAGGCTTACATTACGAGACGCGGATACTGATACTACTAAGTCTCCAATATCACTGCTACAGATCATTGTCATCATCTCCCTATGCCATTCGCGCTGGCCTAAATTCAACCTAGCTCGGAGTCTTCTTTGTATTGAAGTCGCTGTATGTAACCTTTGTATTGAAGTCGCTGTATGTAACCTATGAATAAGCCTTATCAGAGAGCTTCGATTGTGCTTTACACGACTAGATTACTTTTACTTACCTGAGAGCTTGCGCATGAGTAGTCGTCCCCTGTTAGGAGTAAATCTGTCACAGGTATGGGATGTATAATTGGTTGTGATTGCTGCTTACTTTAACACGCAGCTGTAGCGGTGTGAGCCCTGGGGCGCAAACGAGCTGCCGTATGGTGCTATCTGTGTTTAGGGTAAGGAAATAATCCCTAAAGAATACGCCTGGCGAACCTGGTCACTGACAGTGTGCGGTTGAGAACATGTGTCAGTGAAACCACAGTGGCTTTGGCGGCTGTGAACGAGGTGCCTATAAAATTGTGCTAGCACTGTGGCTTACCATGTTGAGTCTTTTAGTTGACGTACCTTCGGGCTTGCCACTTCCTTCGCTCGATGTTTGACGTTTAACGTTCAGCCACTACGGTGCTGACATCTTCACTAACAGTCCTCTCGTGCTTAACTCGACAGTCTCGCAAGAGCGTCTCCATGAGCGAGTAGCCTTTGTACAAATCTGTACCATTTTGTTAGTATTCTCAGTCTAGGAAAGATGAATTTACGAGTCATCAAGTTGTGCGTACCAAAATTTATCGCCGGAATTCAATTTCGCGCGTGTCTCACGATCGTTTGTATCATCAGCAGACCAGCTACGAAGCCCCCAAAATATTCAGCTCAGCCGTGACCTCAGATAAACGATGACCTAGCATGCACACACCAGGATACTGCTAGGAGTCATAACTCGTTGATCAGGACAAACCGCCCTCAGACTATGCCGGCGCAGGACGCAATGTGAGTGCTAACTTGCTGAGGTATGGACCTCGATCGCCATCTGCCAGTGCTCAATAATATCCGCTGCAGGGGTGGAGACCTTCGAAGTTCTTGAAGCCTGTTTCTAAATTTCAGGCCTCAGTTCCCGTTATTTATATTACTGTCGCTACATTGAAGGCGAGTGACTGTCGGCACACGCTCGGGTCTCAGGCCGCCCACTGTGACGAGAAGCTTGCCTAGTAACGGGAATGCTTTTCAGTAGGCAAACGAGTTGATTCTCAATGGTATGCACTTACTTGCGAGCGTATTGGTGACTTTATAGAACCTCCCGCGCGAGCGGGAGGAAAAATCGTGGGAAAATCGCGATTTTATTTGATGTTATATGTACGAAAATCCCGGATTTGGGCACTCGGCGGCGAGGTTATGTGCAAAAGTCCCGGATCGGCCGTCAGGCCGCCCGCAAAAAGTCCCGGATTTGGGCACTTCCGGCATATAAGCTCTGAGCGTATTATCGGGGGTCCTGATAGATGGCAGCGCTCGTGCCTATGGATAGATCGCAGCGCTCGTGCCTATGGATAGATCGCAGCGCCCGTGCCTACAGTATGGATAGATGAATTGGCGAACGATCATTGTAAGTGGACCCATGATACCCACTTCCGGTATGAACTTGGACTGTACGATCCACTTTCGGAAGGCGTTCTGGAAGGAGTGGATTGGCTATGGTGTTTCGAAGGAGTGGGGTGCCCAGCGTTGTCATTGGTTATGGACATAACTAGCCAGTGGGAAGCTTGAGGGCAGGAGCCAGTGAGAAGAGAGAAGTGGCCGAGTGAAGGGTTAGTTGGGTTTGACGTGGGAGAGTGCAGGGTTAGTCGAGCTGCCATCGCCATCGGTTTCGAGTTAACGTTGTATTCAAACCGCTTGATGTCTGCAGTTCAAAGCATTATGAGAGAGCTAACGTTAACAGCGTTATTCTGCGTAAGGAGTGCACCAACAATAGTGGAATATTCATGATCATAGTGCACACGACACAAAACGACGTAGGACTTTCTTCAAGCCTCCTCGCGTCCGTCCAATCAAGGGACACGACGAGACGATTGGCTAACGAAGTGATTTCCTGGGAACCGGCAAGCTCCTTGCGTGCGGCGAAATCGGAGTTATGTGATTGGCTGATTATTGGTCTGTCTGGATTTACGTACGTCCGTACGCGCACAGCGGTTTAGAGAATTCGAACGACGGCCGACGATGCTCAACGTCGTCGTTGCTGTGCTGAAGTCTGAAGCTTGAAGCCAAATCTAGGAATGCAACGGCGGGCGGTGTGCTCAGGGCATCTCTCATCAAGGCGCAAGGCCACACTTGTCATTGATGGGGCAACCGATCACTTTTCATGTGCTGTTCACGGTCCAGCCCGTAATAAACTGCATGATTTACCTGTGATTTACACGTACACGTATCTTTCACGATCTGCTACGCCCTGAGGGAGTTGATAGTAGTGATAGACTATTAGGGGGTACGTATGGTCAGGGAACGGCGGTGATGCGCCACGCGTGGATGATAGGTTCGGTGGGGATGTGCATGGAGAAAGTCAATCGCAAACATGAAAAAAATCGGTGTGGGTCGTTTAGCAGCCTAAAGAGAGACGGCGAGGAGGGAGGGGGATACATAGCACATGGAGGACTGGGTTCTGGGTGCGGGTAAGACGGATGCGGTAAGGAGGGGAGGGAGAACAGAAAGAGCGGGGGCTCCGTGGCTGAGGCGAGGATACACCAGAGACCGAGGACGGTGGCAATGGGCGGTGGCTGCGGTGGCTGGGCAGACGAGGGCCTGGGAACACAGAGGCTGAGAGAGCGGCCGCAGAGGAGGAGCATCGTGGCACGGCGCCAGTCTCGTGTTTCTCCGATGATCAATGCTCAATTTGCCCGAGAGCGCTCATTGGTTCTTCCCCCAATCGCGATCTTGAATCTGCACGCGACCCAGATGGTGGATCTAAGATAGCGATCTTCGCCTCGAGCGCTCTATAGCAGGGCCTCCCAGCGTCTGTGGTGTGACGGTGTGAGGTATATATCATCCCCCGCGGTGAGTGCCCCGCTGTCCCCTTCGACTGCCTCTTGTGGCCACATCACCCATCCTCATCCTCATCATCCACCACTTGTAACACTTTCGCCTTTGTATATTCCATCCTCGCCATGTCTTCATTCGCAGCGGCAGTTGTTTCAAGACTCGCCTCATTAAGCCCCATACACAAGGACATGACGGACACGGAGAGTATCATATCTTCACAAGGTACGCGTCACGTTCGCCGTCAATCACACTCGCACACCCACTCACAATTTGGTACATCCAGGCGCCTGCTCATCGTCGCTCGCGAGCTCGTCCACCAGCGACGCCTCCTTCGACGCCCGCTACACCCACCCAGACCACGCCCTCACTGCCTCGCCAGTCGCCACTCGCTACGACACCACCCCCAACAAAGGCGGGCTCCGGAGAAACGAGCACCTGGCCGTTCTTCTGCACAGGAGTCTCTGGAAGGTAAGGTTCAACTCGTGTTTGATGAGTCCCAACACGTGGCTAATCACCCCATCCAATCCACACAGCCAGACTCCCAGGCATCCCGCTGCGACATCTTCCTCTGCAGCCGCAAGTTCTCCATCTTTGAACGCAGACATGTAAGTTCCCCGTCCCATCTCCACAATATCACATTCCCCCCACCTTCATCATCATCAGCCTACGAGCGCTCCTTGCTAACCGTATCTCCCTGCACAGCACTGCCGAAAGTGCGGCGGCGTCTTCTGCGCAGACTGCTCAACCCACGCAACCACCCTCCTCGACACCTCGCACCTCCCCTTCCTCAACCCACCCAAGGGCACCCCCATCGCCGCCTACGCCTCTCCCGAGTCCCCCGTTCTCGCCGCGCGCGTCTGCGACGAGTGCTGGGACCAGATCCACGGCACCAAGAGCCCGCGCAGCCGCATCCTCCAGCAGAAGAAGCTTGAGGAGGCGGAACAGTGGGAGGACAGCAGCTCCTCCACCGGGTCGAGTACCAGCTCCCCGCGCACACCGCACACCCCGCTCGACGCTCTCCCTCCCTCGCTGTCCCGCATGCCTCTCCGACGCGCACACACCTCCCCGCGCGTGCACACCCTCTCCAGCACCGCCTCCCAATCCTCTTCTTCTGCCTCCTCCAACGACTCCAACCCAACCGCCACCACCACCACCAGTAGTGAACTCGACGCCTACCCCCTCCGCCACGCCTCCGCCATTTGCAAAGCCAACGGCGGCGGCCGCTGGCAGCCGAAACCATGCGTCGAAGTCATCGGCGTCAAGGTCCCCGGTGCGAAGGCGGCGTACGAACTCGAGATGGAGCGCGAGGAGGAGGAGAGACGGATGTCGAGGTTGAACCCTGTCGTCAAGGATGGCGACTTCCAGCTGTGGTTCCCCAGGGATGTGGAGCCGAGGAGTGTTGCGGGGCCGTACACCCTCTCGACGTTTTGAGGATGTGTGTTTTTGGACTGTTTGTTTGTTTGTGACCGCCGATTCTCGATGCCGACTCCGATGCTGATGCTGTCGATTCTTGCTTGCTATCATTATGTTGTATTCTCTATGCTTTCCTCGATCCTCTCTCTCTCCTCTCCTCGCTCTCGGATACTCTCCCTCCCTTCCTCCCGCTCCTCTGCGATACCTCCCTCTCACCCTCCTATCACCCTGTTGTGTTTATTTGTTTGTTTGTCTGTTTGTCTGCTTTTATACCATCCATCCACGCATCCACCGCCTGCATACTCCTGCAATCACCCATTCACTGTTCATTCATTGTGCATATAATCCACTCTTCCATCCATCCGCTTGCAACGGTTACGTAATTTATAACCCTCTCCCCACCACCTTCTCGTTGCTTCACTCGTATAATCTCCCCTTGTTGGGGTTTCTTTGTGGTTTACTTTAATACGTTTCTGCGTTGTTCCTTACATTTGGGGATAGTGATTAGTGGGGTTTCTTTTATGATAGATTTTCTTGTGCGCGTGTGTGCTGTACTAGTAGCTAGCTATTGTGATCGAGTACGTGCACTTTGCAGATGGTACTCGATTTTAGAGATTATGGATATGGTTTTTGATATGCTATGGACTCATGCGAAGATCAGACGGCTACAGTATTGTAACCTCTTCAGCCGTGAGCTTGGCTGTGTAGCTTCAATCCTGTACTTCTCGACTCGAGCTCATTCGCTGGCAATCGCCCGGTTGAACGCTTGCTTCAGTTCATCGATAAGATGGAAACGAACTCGCGCGGGAGGAAAGCTGGAATTCTGTCAAGATCATCATGAGAGTCTCGACTCGTCGTCCACTCGCGACATATCGATTGGCCAGGTGGAGATTAGATGTACGGTGTCAGGACGGTGAGAGATCGGTGGGTTCTTTTGGTCTAGGCATGCCAGGTAGGACTAGTAGATGTAGGTTCATATCTTCATAGGGGGGAGAGGAGCTCGAGAGATGAATAGGGAGAGGACTGCGTCTACTTCCTCTTCGGGCCTGCGCTCTGATCGCAAGGTCATAAACCTACTCCAAGAATATTCCCGCAGGGCTTCCTCTTCATGCGACTGACTCTCGGATCTCAGTGTGACCCACGGATCCGGCGTTGAATGGCTACTGTTCAGGCAGCTTGTTCAGTCTAGATCCTGTATGTTTACACCGACGCGAACGGGTGCTTCGTACCGCCACCTAGTTCAGTAGTAGCTAGTAAAGTAGCTGAGATATTAGTCACTCTGTACGCCACCCAGTTAAGTAGTAAACTAGCTGAGATACTGGACACGCTTTAGTACGCACCCCACAAACTACACAGACACCCCCGTCGAACATTTGAATCCCCGAAGACGCTACTGGTCCTCGTTCGGCCGGTGGGAGTTGGGAGGCTTTCGGACGCGCCTCTTTCGTTGGCTAAAATTGCTGTACTGTGAGTAAAGCAGCCTTAGTCGCACTGTACTCAGAGTGGTAGCCGTAGTCGGGTTCACGATCGCCATCACTGCCAGGGACGTCCAAGCCAGCCTGCCTAATCCTAATAGTCTGTACCTCCGAAATCGCAGCAGTGCGGGGACGAAAGGCCTCGACCACTCAGCAAGCCCACATTGGACATCGCACATGGATCCGATCCATTGGAAGTTTACCGTGAATACCCGTTTTTGCGGTCGTGTGCCATGATGCCCTTCGGACGATTGAATTTGTATTTCGAGGCCAAATGGACCAATGGCGATCTCCAGGCCATATGAATTCGGAATTCATCGATCAGGACGATGAGAGGGCGCGAGAGAGCTAGAAGAGAGAGGCGCGGTACCGGCGGCTGTGTGGTGTGGTGTGCTAACGATCGGTACCTGCAGCTGGACTGTGGACGAGTCCCTGGACCTGGCGAGGCTTTTGATAGTCAGTTGGACGTTTACTTCCGCTGTTTGATCGTGCTAGAGGCAACGTACGACTTTCATCTGCTTTCTACTTTCCAACTTTCTTCATTTTGCAGGTGAGTGGTTCGTGGGAAGTTCCACGTTCAGCGGTAAGCGCGCAACATGCTCTTGGATTGGGGCGTTACCAACTTACCACACGGAGGTAAGATCCGAAAACAAATCGCTGATGTATGTTGATTTTCCCGCTCTAACTGCGTGGAGGATTTCGACATAAGAAAACAGCTGTCGGCCGTAGCTACGAGACAGTTTCTACAGCGAGTAAGTGCGAGCCATCTTCCAGTCTTCATGGTAATATTCTGAATTGTTTTCATTTTTTGATCAGAAGACATCGCACCGCCTTCGCGGTCGTTGGCCGTGAGCGGTAGAGAATGTGTGAGTGTCCAATCGATCTCCCATGCTGCTTACTGATTATCCTGCATAGATGTACGTACACCGGTCAGATCTAATCATATCGCACGAGCGATGATTCGACGACGATCTCTATGTAGGGAAAACAACACCAGCAAGAAGTCGAACAGCGTGCGGTCCGGGAATAGCAGAACAGTGTTCATGCGGTTGAACTCGAACTCTGGTCTTATGTGCACAATTCTACGGTACGCTCTTCCGACTCTTTGCTGCTGGGTATTGGTTGACACCGAGAGAAGCTGGATGTGAGTCATTGCGCGGCATCTACTTCAACCTTTGGCGCATGACGTGTCTTCTGTGCGTTGTACGGGCTCACGTTGCACAAGCTTTAGAGGCGGGAAGTACACGCCATTGAAGCTTTATTGGTGAGGAGAGACTTCATCGGTATGAGGTAAATAGCATCACTCGCCTTACATTCCAGTTCTGGAACAACGTAAGTCGTTCACTGCTCATCACTCTTATGACTCGCTATCCAACCCACAGACCACTATAATGAAAGTCGAGATCGTCATTATAGAGAATCACGAGCCCTGTCGTTCGGCGGGGTCTAAACTCCTGGCGCGCATCCGTCTAGACTTCTCAGTGCTTCTACCGTTGGAATGCACCCTCTTCTCGAGCCTGCCAATCTATCCGTATGAGGCCGCTACGTCTACACGCTGGAGTCTCGACCTTCGTTTACATGTCAAGAGCACTCCGACTCGAAGGTGAAGGAGTAGAGCATACGTAAAGATTCGAGGTATGATATGCTGATGATCAGGGATAAGTCCCATAGGGGTGACTAGAGAAGAGCACACTGATCTTCGAAAGAAGGAGACTGCAGTAACGTGGTCGATTATCGATCTATAGAGGCTGAAGGTTGGTAAGTACCTGTCAATGATCCTCTCGATTACGTTGGCCAATGATCACAGTCATGTCTCGTGCTAATGATCCATGACTATCCTCGACTTCACGAAGGTTCGTTCACATTACAGTAGCCTTTGAACATTATATTATGAGCTCCTGACGTTTTCATCAAATAGCCCACTGTCGCTGCAATAACGTAATGCCTCACCATCTCTACTGGATTGCTACTCAATAAGGCTCGTAGAGCCGTGAATGCTCACGCGACCTGGGAAGTGAGTGGTAATTCCTGGAAAACAAGAGGTACCCCAGTCAGCGAACATGAAGATCTTCCTTATTCTTGATTGAAGGTGTCAAAATCGACGTAAGTGAGCCCAGACTTCCTCCGCATACACTCACATCAGCGTTATAGAAGGACCTCCGTTCCAGGATTGGGTGTGAACGCAAACATGTTCTTACTTACTTGATATAGTAAAACTGAACACCAACGCAACATCTTCCACCCGCAAGACTTGTATGCTACCCATCCAATCATATACAGTCTGTCTCATGTGCATCACATTATGTAGTCCCTGACCAACTAATCCAGATCCGCCAGCGTCCATTAGCCAACGTTCACGCTATCCCATACGATATCGACCACGTTACCCTCCATCTCACTCTCACAGTGGATACTCGTGCCCTTAGCACTCACTACGCCCACTCTTTTGATCTAGATTACAAGCCTCGACTTACACACGTCCGGCCTACAACAACACGCCCATAGCACAACAAGGGAGGTAACCTAAATCCGTCGTCAACGTATAGGGGCGTATCGTTACTACGCCCCGCCTCGTTGTTTCCGCAATGCACTTGAATTCTCAAGTCGTCGCCTGATAATAGATAACTAGATGATCTAGTAAGGCACAAGGAGCGGAAATGATTTGCGCGGGAGTGTCGTAGCTGTACGACTATCGCACGCTGAGAATAAGTTTACGTATGGTATGTACATGACATGGTCGGTCACTAGGTGCTCCTACCTTCTGGTGGTTGAGTTAAGATGAGTCGGAAACTACGTATTCAGTGCGTTCGTTGACACTATAGCAAGTGCGATATAATATAACGCGTACGTACATGCGAGCATCTTCGCAATCATTGCGCCCATAGCTTTATGAGGTTCACTCTTGTGGTATTCAATGCACTCCTCACCTGATTGATGTTGTCCTTGCCATTTATGCCATTGTAGACAAGGTGTAGTGGAAGCTATACGAAGAGGAACGTATACTCTGGGTCAGTGTATGACATTGGCACTTCGATGGTGTATGGGTATACAGCTGTGGGTGAGAAAGCTATAAGATAAGATAAGATGATCAGATCTGGAGCATCATCGCTGAGCGCTGATTGATCAGAGTGCCCGCGATCATCGTCAGAGATCAGCCACAGCTCAACTATCCTTCAAGTCCTGCGAGTGGATTTGGAGGAGCCATACTGTCAAGAATACTTGGAGTAATCGCTGGGAAAATGTAGACGATATCCAGGACTCCTCTCAGTCTGCTCACTGCTCCCCGAATCCAAAGATGCTGACAGGTCTGTGCCCAGAGTCTCAATGGAAGCAAAATGGGTAGAGCGCCATGAAAACGGAGGCATTTCATTTTCGGTGGTGCGCGATATTATATCACGCTTCACTAATCGAAGTACCCAGTATATGGCCACGGAAATTGAGCGTAGGCTCGAGCGCATTGATTTCGAATGACGTCAGGAGTGCTGTTGACTCCAAATTGATAAGACAAGAGTACTGTAATACTATCGAAGTGCGTATAAAAACCGTACAGGGATTGAGTGGGATTGCCTACTTCAAGCATACTATTGACGTTGCCGGGGCCCAGATGTTCTGGGACTGAGTGGTAATAGATTTACGAGGTACTAGTCCCTCTCCAAAGCCATCTATCGACGTATCAAAAAGTCATTAGCAGGGCTGCCAATGGAATAGGAGTGCACCAATCAAATCGTTTTTACCGTAGTTTATTGGCGTGAGAGATGGGCACTAGTGTAGGGACTCTACGCACCCCTCTACGACCCTGGAAATTCAAGATAGGAGGTCGTAGCGGGAAAGGAGTGACTTGGGTTTGTCGGTACAGACCTGCACAGCGCACAAGACAATTTCCGAGTGCGAACATGACCTACTCACCGGACTAGTCATAGAAAGACAGGACGGTCCGAAATACATTGAGCGACACCACGCTTGCCGAAAAAGAGGAGACGAAGGGATCGTCGCTCGTCCATTTCCTGGAACGTTTCCAACAGATACCGACAAACTACGACCTCCCGAGTCTTCGAAGCCTCTCCCGACGGTGTCGAATGGTGCCGTCATACTCGTCCTGCATTATTAAGACGTCTTTTCACGTAGCACTGCATCCACCATCAAGCTTTACGCGCGTGATAACCCATGGAAGGGTACACGCCGAAGTTAGGCCGATATGGCACTCCTGCTGATGAGGTCATCAGCCAGCAACTGAACATCAAAGTGACCAGCAGATGTGAGGGACGGAGGCGGTACGTATAACACTGTGCGAAGCAGTACACCCGAAGGGGCAGTGAGCTCGGGGGATGTGGCCGCGATTCCGATTGGTGCATTGATACGGACCACTGTGATAGGTCGTTTGAATGACGCTGGGCGGTGATTCGTGCAGTGTGAACTAATCTTTATAGGTCTAGACGAGACGCGAGCCACGGATCGTCTGACCTAATGTGGGCAAGACAGAGATGGATGAGGTCGAGTTCACAGACCTATGCGGACATGATTGAGACGTGTGGGTAGGTTGCCGTGAACGATGATATCGATAGCACAGTGGATAGCGCAGGCGAAGATTTGATGTCACCAATATGCCATACTCACGTCTACAACCACTGCTATAGATAATCAGCACAGGTACTGTAACACGAGATGTGATTATAGCAAACGGACCATCACATGCCTGATACTGGCAAGATGTTGTAGTGCCACGCACGGGTAATCAGCATGTGAATGTGGCCATGACAATCAGGCAAGACGCTTCGCTACGAAGGTAACAGTGAGAGATAGAGTTCGGCGCAGGTGTATTCGCAACTTGCCTGGATGCTGTAGGGCGTTCCGAAATGTGCGGGAGCGATGGTGTGGCACTTGTTGCACTGGCATACGTACGATGGAGTATATACGAGAGTAGTAAGATGTAAGATGGCGGCAAAACAATAAGATGGTATGAAAACAGTAAGATGGCAGCAAAACAGTAAGACGGCCACAAATTTGTAAGATCGGGTACCCGCCGCGCGCCTACGATTGATGCGCCCGGTTACCCAATTTAGATTTGGAGCGTCACGGTTCACTGACAACTTCAACCTGCGATTCTCAACTGGTACTTAGCAGTCTTTTGCGCGGACTTTGTTGTACTGATCAGAGCGTGACTCGGCAACTTGAAGATGTTGAAGAACCTGCACTGCATGTGGCAATTTGTCATGAAGTCCGTCTCATCGTGAATGCTCGGTGGCGCGAAATCATATTCAAGATAGCTTAAAGAAAGGCCTCGTCTCTACACGTCCAAGCGAACTAAGGCCTTATAAGTCAACAGCAAGTACCTAGAAAACTGGAGATGCAGCCCGAAGAAAATTACTCAACAACTTACTTATATCAGGCAGACCTCGTTCTAGGGGGTCCCAGTCGATTGCAGAGGATCATAATGGGGACTCCGAGTTTCCTGTCTGTATGACCGTCGCATCCCTCATGTTCTTATCCAGCTCTCATATGCGACACTCACGAAATACACGAGCTCTTAGTCTCTCACGTGAGTCGTCAATACGCGAGCAATATGACGTTGTGCCACGGCGTAACTTGCAACCCAAGCACAATCTGTCACCGCCAGAACTTCAAGAATGCTCTACCAAGAACAGGTCCAAAATGTATCCAAAATGTATGTGACGCTCTAGGACCCGAATCCTGACATTTATCAACCCTCTGATCTTCCTTTGTAGAATATTTGACTGCGACAAAATGATCGTTGAACGTTCTGACTATCGTATCCGAGTCACTTCACGCTCAACACCACTTCCTGGACAGTCCACAGTAGTCGCGATGACACTCGAGAATTGGGCCATCAGGATAACATTCGCATATCATGATCGCAGGCTCGAAGACACGGTGCAATGGGGCAAGCGGGGCTCCAACCGAGTCTGACTTGATGTCGTTGGATTTCAGCTAAGTATCTTCTCCTTCGTCACCCAACGCTCCCAACAACAGTCCAGACATTGCGACACTCGTTAATCACTCATCACTCTGCACCATCGAGGAGACAATCGACAAAGTCAAGGACTCCTGGAGTTTGCATCCACGTCATATCTGGCTGCTTCTACGCTCATAAAGGCATCCGGAGAAGGATGATAAAAGCAGCTCGCACGGGCAGTTCTACATCTGTGCAATTGACCCAAGTTTTGACGCATAGGTATCTGAAGACCGCATGAGAAGTGGTGAAGCAACACTCGATCAAGAAGAACGTAGTACAGGAGATTGAGAAAGGTATGTGATGGTGTGTCAGTGAGTGGTGGTCTAGTTAGTTCAACTTAGTTGTTGGGCACGAGCTCGATACACTTCCAATGTAAGTCCTGAGTCTATTTGCACGCTCGGTTACTCAACGGACTCTGTCTTAGTGACCTCGTCGGACCTCATTTACCTTCCGTCCGCTCTTTAGTTTGGATCGTTGCTCCGAAGCATTCACCAATCGCCTGAGTCCTCACATCCATGCGCACTAAAACTTCTGCACATCTCCGATCCGCTCAACAGCTTGAGCTATATAGTATAAGCGCACCGGTGATTTAATCTCTTGCCCTTGGCAGGCTTTAATTGCATACATGCCTGATAACGGATACTCTCGAACGGCTGCACCGTTAGACGTCGAGGCCAGAGGAAAATCAGACGGAAGGCGCCAGTCTAGTATGAGGTACGAGTACAGAGGCTGGTTAAACGTGTCTACCACCCTCCACCTATGTAGGCGTAGCGGCGGGCACTGACCTTATTAGGTAGTGGCCCGATCTTACATTTTTGCTGCAACGCCGCCAGGCCCGCCATCATCTTACTATTTTGACGCGATCATACGGCTGGGCCCATCTTACATCTTACATCTTTCGTAGTTACTGCGTACGATGCGCGGAACAAGGCGTGTGTCGTATCTTTATCCCACGAGTCTGTACGACAGCGGCGCAGCATGGCCATCTGGTCCTGATAGACAAACCTTTGCTCATTGAATGTGGTGGCGTTGATGTTCGGTCGGGCGAGTGGGCGGTATGGGATCGAATGTCCTTGTAAGGATTCTTCAAGCTGGTTACTCGCGCAAGTGTCAGAGCTTGGCGTGCACATACCTGGAAGTCGACGCTGGATAGCCAGTTCCAGGACCCAGCGCATTGGAGATTGAAGCTTAACGGAGGTTAGTGCTCTTTGGGCCATTCATTGGCCACGGAGAATATCGAAGAGTACGTTCATTGCCCGGGAGGTGCGTGAGAAGCCCGAGTCGTAGTAGTCTAACCATTCAATTCGGGATCTTCAAACGTTACGGAGTGTATACAAAGGGCGCTCTTGATAGCGTTTCCTCTCTGCGGTATTCGATGCGCACATTACACCGATATTGTGCAGGCTCTCATTCTATGAAAGCGCGGCTTGAGGTTATGCAAGCATCTTGGATGTGCTAGTACTGTATTTTTGGGCAAGACTCACCCATGTTCGAGTCCAACATGTCCAGGAAGCAGTTGACAGTTTGGATAGTTGATATCCCGGTATTACCTATAAGCTCACTCTACACAGAGTTTAATGCTTGATTAGTCCATTGCCGTAGGGCGGCGCATATCTAGAGTTCCGCCAGCGCGAAGCTCAGGATCTCGGATGCGCACCCGACCACCTACAATTTCATCGCGCTCAGCGGCGTTCAGTGGGAATCGAATGTCATGGTCGCCATAGATAGATAGAAGCCCTTCTATGTAGTGTTCTGTTCGTTCAGCATGCCATAGGCGCACTCGTATGTGGAAGGACGGAAGTTGCGCCGCTGTAGGAGGTGGTTGCCCTCAACCTCAATGTCCGACATCGGGGCAACGGAAGAAGGCCACGCACCTCTGTTGGACAGATGAGAGGAACAAGTAACGTAACTCTCTCACCTAACACGCATGGCTCGTTATGATGCTCGCTCATGCTGTATAGCTGAATATGAAACAAAGATAGAGTTACATCGTCGCGTCGCGTACGGTACCGAGCAATTCAATGTGGACGTTCGTTTGAGCTGCCCGAATTTGGCAATCTCATTGAAGCTGGCCTATGCTGCAAATTCACGACTTTAACATTCGTATATACGCGCAGGAGACTGGGTGTAAGTACCTAGTGTTGACATGCATTGTGCGTCGGTGATCGTTACATACTAGCAAGTTGCAAAGCTAACAGTCTGCATCACCGTAGCCGCTCCGGGATTTCCCGAACGACGCTGATTTGTGCTGCACCTTTCATCCTGACTCCAGCTCTAGGTAACAAGCAAGCGCAAGGCATATTGAAGCTTACGGGATCTCTTTCCATCAGATATGGGCAGCATTTCAAGTGCGAGAGACAGCACGCCACAGCATTGGCCGGGCGGCGGCGTTCAAAACCTACACCTGCCTAATCTGGAAGCCCCTTGCGACGCATGGACCTAGACCCATCGGATCAACTGTGATCGAAAGAATCTGCCTCCGTCGTCGCCGTACCTTTCAACTTTCAGCCTCCTCGACCTTACCGAGGACCGAAGGATTAGCAGAACGAGAATTTACTCAGGTCGCGGCCGAACGGACTTCATACCCGCACAATTCGATCACAATTTTACGTAAGTTTTCCCGCGCCTTTTTGGTCTGAATCGCAATTGAA
>JAXQGN010000620.1:0-15272 GCA_037039805.1 Irpex sp. M6601 | reverse complement strand
AGAATCATGATCCTAAAGTTACTAAGCCGTATCCCTACTGCTAGCCCTATAACAAGCTGATCAAAGCCTGGGAAAATCCAAAAATGCGAAATATATTCAATGTTTCTCAAATATCTTCTGAACCATTGAAGCTATCGCGATTCTGAGACCATATTCGGACTCCTGGGCAAAATCCGGTCCAGAAAACATGTTTTTGTTTTTGACACCTGCATATGTTTGTGTCATGTGACACCATCCCAAAGGAGCCAAACGACAAAATAAGCGCCCAAGCGCCCAGGAAGGCGGTGAGTGCACTCCATTACCCTTTTGGGCAATCTGAAGCGAAATCATGTGTCTATTAGTCATTTGATGGGTCAGAAATCATTATTTTTTTGATGTGGCCGCTTTTTCAGCTTTTAATAAATAGGAGCCCATCCCACCTACCCCTTTAGGTTGCTGTCTGATGGTACTACCCTATATAGAACTCATATTCAAACCCAGCTCCCCTACATGTCCCCCTACAAGAGATATAGCCGTCCTAATGCATCGCACCATGTGAAGATATAGCTGTCATGATACATCAACACATTGCCAAAGGGTGCACCTGCGGTGTGGAAAGCTGGGGAGCTTGCTGGTCATCGCTTGCAACGATGGGGCCATCTGCAACGGCGTCGGCGAGTTTCAGGGGGGCAGGGCAACCGATGGTGGTAAGTGAAGACTGACGATCTACTGTAGTGACGGCGTCCCCCCCAGTCGCGGAGCCTACACCAGGTGTACCCGTCGACGGCCCGTGCTTGACAGACTGAGATGAGAGGTTGCCTCGCAAATCTGTCTGGAGTAGCACTGGCGAAGAGGTCACGGTGTCAACTTCAGGCGGGGACGACGGCTGGTGGGTCGAAGGCGGTTGGATGGGAGATGACGGTTGGATGGGCGACGAAGGTGGAGGGGTGAGTGGTTCGCTGTCGCTCGCTACGCTAGCCGGGGTGTGCGCAGACCGCACCGACGTTCTACCGTAGAGGATGTTAAAGACCCGTCGAACGGCATACTGCTCACACTCACTTTTGTTTTTTGGAAGGAGATTTATCCTCCTTGGCATGACGGTCCTCGTCCGTATGGGAGGATGCGTGAGCGTGCTTGGTAGCACGAGTGAATGCCATGATGGTGGGGGGAGGGGGGTGAAGGGGGGTGAAGGGGGTTGGGGGGCAATACTTAACGGTCTACGATGTTGGCATAGAAAGTCTGCGTAGGGTTATCTGTTGAGGCGAGCGAATAAATTTCAGTTTATTGGCGTCTGTGTAATCCCAGCGTCCATGGGCTTTGAGTACCATGTGAGCGACCAATCTCAGACGGCTCGCACAAATGTCGACGGCTAATCTGTCATCCCGGTGAAACGACATAAAGTCTGTCGAAGTTTCGTTAGGCTTGGGCGGTAAAGGGTCGCTTCGTTCCTATGTCCCTCTTTCTCGCCCAAGGTAGGCAATCCAGGCCATAATTGCCGTTGCTTACACAGTTCTAACCGTTTAAGTAGACGGTGTTACTCGCCTTAGCTCGCAGTGGGGACTCCCTGTTCATGTCAAGGAGAACCCAGGGCATGCAGGGCATACGCTATCTCCTGTTCCTGTGTCCTTAGATGCATATCCCGACTGGTGCTTCGTCGACCGCGATCCTGACTATCCGGATCCGAAGCGCGATCGATACCTCGCGTACCGGTCAGAGGACCACTTCAAGATCCAGGAGGTGTCGTTGTCCTTCCAGGGCTTTGTCAAGAAGCGTGGCCTGACAGCGTATGGTAACTGGAACGGGTGGGTCGTATGCCTTCATGATATCATGCGCGACTGACGGGGTCTTGTCAGCAACCTTGGTTCTTGTGTAAGTGCCGTCCAAGGTATCACTCTACACGGTGGGCCGTTGCAAGCTATTTTTGATGAACAAGCTCGTCAAGCCGACAACATCAGACGCTTTGTGACTATCGCTTTGGGGAACAAGTATTCCGGTAAGAAAGGGAGCCAGATCGAGTTCTATAAGCGAGTGTTTAAGAAAGTGAGTGCTCTCGCTCTTCACCGTGTCCCATACTGAAGAAGGCCTCTACTGTTAGGTCGGCAACGACGAAGAGAAACAACACGTCATAGACTTCACGGACCGTCGTGGCTACGATGCCATGAACTGTCGTGATCAGTGGAAGTTGAGCGCACCGATACCTGTCCGTGTGCAAGAAGCAGGTCAACTCAAGGCCGTGTCGCCGTTGGTCATACAGGTCGGCGACTTTGTGAACGTCATCGCTGTCGTTGACATTGCGCACAAACGCGACTATAACCAGCGGGAGGTGTACGTGTCATTCAGGCCGATAGAGATTGTGCGCTTGAAGGGGTCCACTGTCAACGTTGTAGCTAAAACGGGCCGTACCAAGGCCGCGAGAGACGGGGAAGAAGATGTTGTCGTTGTACGTCGTACTAGGGCGTACGTGGGTGAGGAGTAAAATGTTAGCGAGACGTGTTAGACTGTTATGTACGTGGCACAGGGACGTAAATGATCATGCACGCCTTTTTGTCATCGAGCCTCGTCAAGTCTAACAAAGTTGCCATGCCTTCATACAATGGTGTGTTACCATGCTGAACGCCGTCGTGTTTCCAAACCCTTCCCATGTTGTCGACGTAGCGACACACGAAGTGGCCACCTCCTAGATACAGAATACCTCCTAATGCCCATGCTACGGCGTTGTACTCGGACAGTGTGAACATCAGATCGACGCTCACATCCGGCATGGCCGTGTCTGTAGTTTGCAATTCGAGAGCCAGGAAGGACGGTGTGCGAGTGAAGATTGTGTTGCGCTTAATTAACGCATTTTGACAGTTAGCGCAATTACGGCGGTTTCTCACTCGGCTGAACAAGCATTGTAGCAAGTACTTGACAGTTAAGGTGTTTGGGTACCTTGCAAGAGGGAATTCATGAGACGTTGCCATGAAAACGCAGGACCGAAACCTTCCTGGGTCAGCGTGGCGCGTGGTTTGACAATTGCAGCATGCATACTCAGTGTTCGCGTATGCGACGGTTATAGGAAACAGGCACTCGACTAGTCTCTCGATGGAAGTCAGGTACTCGCCGTGTCTGACCAGCTCACGGGGGTCGACTGCATATAGCAGATCGCGAACAGCGTCTCGCAGCGACTCGGGTGTGATTGAGCTTGTACCACTCTTCAATTGCGCAAAGCCTGTGCGTAACCGATCTAGTGCAGGGGTCACGTCGTGGGTTGTAGAGCCACATAGCACCAGACGCTCTTGTCTGTATAAGTTATACAGCACAGTGAACAGAGAGTCGTACGCACAGCTCCAGTCGCGAGAGTCCCATATAAAGCCCAAAATTGCATTGGGCGCACGCGTCGTTGGGCTATTGATCAACTGTGAGCCCGACAACTTGGCACGTTTATTCACTGCTTTAGAAGTGGCTGATGATGGCAGCTTTCTTTTGCCAGTAGCTGTTGATTTTGCGTCCTCCGCGAGTACAGGTTTCCATGTAGGTGGCACGGGTGGTGGCTGAAGTGAATTCACATTTTCTCGTGCCCAGTTCAACGCTGGGTGAACCCCGGGTGGTACGTAGTGAATGCCTTTCCACGCTTGGTACTCCTTTATAACGTAACTACGAGTTTGACCAACCGTAGAAAATGGTAGTTCTCCGTCGAACTCTGCGTCAGTGGCAGCAGCCAACATTTCCAGTTCCTGGAATTCGCGTCTAAGATCTCTCTTCATTCCTCTGGTTATTCGACCTTCATCGAAGGGGTACAGAATCAGAGTGCCGTCAAAGGACGACCCCCGAGACAATGCAGTGTACATTGACATGTGACTTGGGCAGTGGCGTAGGTCTACGACATTATTCACCCGCGTGCGCCCTTGACTCGCGAAGTCCGTCATTGTGAAGTTGGGCAGGACCTGAACCTGAGTTCTCTTGACTCTTATGCGCTGTTTCTCTGTGAGGTCTACTGTAAAGGTCACAGTGGAAGGCACGATGGGAATAACGTTCGTTGGCAAACCTGTCAGGGTTAAAGTTCTGGGAGGCTTTACCAGCTCTACAAATAACGTGTTCAGCTTGTACCAGTTTTTGCGACCAGGAATGGGCACGGCGTCCCAGCCGACGACAATGCCCTCAGCGCCATTTGTAGCACACAGTTCTGTAGCTTCGTTCGACTTCAATAGAACGGGCATTCCCCTACATAGTCTCAGTAAACCTGGGACATTGTTGGTGCGGCGAGGTGACAATTCCCATAGAACGTCTTGTATCCGCTGGTCAAAGGCATTAGAGGACCGAATGGGATCGAAAACGTGCTGCACCGCCTTTTGTGTCTGTCGAGTGGACCCAGTTTCTTTCACTTCCGCCCAAGAGTCCCCAGATACAAATATCGGAAGGTCTTCATGAAAACTGTTGGCAAATCTGGGAACAGTGACGTCTACCCTTGCATCTCGCACCAAATTTTTAGCTGTTATAACTGACACCCAGCAGAATCTGGCCTCTCCGATATGTGGGCTGCCGGGAGTGGTGCCAGAAATGCGCCTCCGCAGCAAAATCAAGTCGTCTTGTGTGCATGCAGCATATCTCATGTTTTCGAGAGCTGTTCTGAACCGCATATCTTCCTCTGACATACCGCGTTGCCTCATGTTCTCCGTCAGAAAGATTACCGTGGTGAACAAGTGCCATAAAGCCTTGCCCATGACTGATTTTTGGTTGGCAGCGTTGGAGCCGTCCAAGCGGATATCGCCACTGTATAACGGCTTTGAAAACTCACCCGGAGGGGGCAGCTGCGCAAAGTCTCCGCAGACTACGATATGTTTCCCCCCGAAGGAATCCATGCTGTCAAAGATTTTACACATGCGTTCGCTCAGATTGTAAAAGTCGGCCACAGACATCATAGAGACCTCGTCGAGAAGGAACAAATCTGTTCGTGCGTGCATGTCTCTCAAAGCTGCGAGGCGTGTTTTTGAAATACCGCTGCCGTTCAAAGTGAATCCGAACAGATAGTGATAGGTAGACCCATCCACCTGAGCGGCTGCAGAACCTGTAGGGGCCATCACTCTGAACCGATGACCTTCTCTACGCTGCTCGAAGAATGCAACTAGTGCTTTGATCACTTGTGATTTGCCAGTACCGCCCATCCCGCCCAAGTACATTCGAAGCGGTATAGCAGAGTTTTGCGTTACTCGCGTAGCTATTAGTGTGAAAGCCTTCCATTGCTTGGTGTTCAAAGAAAATCTTGCGATGATACCGTCCATTTCGGTGGTGGGTTTAGTGGGCAACATCTGCAAAGAGGAGCCGACCCTGTGACTCTCGTTTAAGTCTTCGGCTGTCAACAGTCTAACGTCGTTATGTACACCCGTGGCAGGTAGTATTTGTCCCGCCGTTATGACATGGTTCACATCGAGGTCTGCATTCATGCGGTGTTGAATGACCTTATCCTTAGCCAGTTTGACGGTAGCTTTCCACTCGTTTGAAGACTTGTTGGACGTCACGAAAGGCGTTGCACCTGGGATACTTCCGTGCGCGGGAAAGACTTGGCCAGGAAATAAATGGGCAGCTTCGTCATTCATGACATGCACCTCCAGTTGAGTCATGCGGTTGTTGAGGCGGTCCTTGGTAATGATTGATTTATCGGAATCGAGGGCATGGTCTACCATGGCCAATACCTGGGCTTGTGTTAAGTCTGAATAGTCTTCGGTGTCGTCTGGGGGTTTCTCACCATCCGACGCAGGGGAGGTTCCGAAGATGCCACTCAAAGAGGCCAAATCCGCGTGCAAGCGACGTTGTGCCGCGAAGTCATGCTTCGCATCTTTGCATTCGTATAGGACATTCATATTCTCCATGGTTGCAATGTGGTGCGGGAGAAACGACCAGCTATCGAAGGCATTCTGCCATGACATGTCTGGGGAGCGAAGTTCTCGCCCGGTCCGCCAAGGGCGAAACAAGGTAAGCATTGTGCGACAATACACCTCTTGATCTCCATGGTTCAAACGCGGTAAGACTCCCCCAAGGTAGTTCAGCACGTAGCGATTGGGTTCTTCTAGCAGTTGTATACCGTGGGTGGCGAATTTTGGGTGGTCTGGCGTAAACTTATAAACTACACGACGACCGGTTGAGTAGACGAACGCGTCGCTGACGGTGTTTTTACCTTTTGGCACCGGAACTATTGTTGTGGCTATGAGATAGTCGGTCAAAGAGAACGAATCCATCGACTCGGGTCGGCAGATATAGTCTGAAACTTTGCCATAGGGAAGCATTCCGTCAGGTGAATTGCTGATGATAACGAGGTCATCCGTATCATCTCCTTCGTCGTCCTCTCCCTCATGCCATGCCTTAGCGACATAGGAAGCGAACGAATACCAGAAAAAGGGCTTAAATTGGCGATTGGTATAGTGTTCGGGATTTCCGAGCAACAGACAGCAGACCATCGGCCCACCTATCTCCGTCTTAGCAGTGAGACCATTAACTATCCTGTTCATCAGGACCCTGGCAGACCGCTCGCGTGTGCTACTATCGCTGACGACCGTCTCTTTATTTGCAAGAACCATGCGCACGGCCTCAAAAATGGAGTGGGTTTTCAGCGATGATTTCGTGATGTAGTCCGTCACGTAGGCTATTACAGCGCGAACCATGGTTCCTGATAAAAGACAGGTGACGTCTGTATTACAGCGCAGTAAGTAGGATAGGGTGGGAGAGAAGGTGTTGATCCACGCCTCTTTCTTCATCAAAGTCAATGCCCCTGTCTCTGCATCAACCTGTGTCTCTGATTGTATCTGCCTTGGGTACCGAGCGCGACATTCAGGTCGGGACAGCGTACGACATCCCCTATTGTGCGCAGGAGAGTGATAGTTCGAGCGGAACACAATTTCATCGCTGACATGCAACATATGATTGTACCATGAGGACAACTTCGTGTCGTCTATGAAGACCTCTGGCGGGGGTGCACGGGGCATACGCGCGGTAGGGTCTCCCGGTTGGATGTGTTCTGTGTCAAGCAGAGGGTCGCTGGGGTCGTTTTCGGTGATGTGAGTACACCCGTACTTAGATCGCAAACGTTTCTGAACGTCGTCCATTGAACCAGTACTGAACTGACCTTGGTGACAACTCTCCAGCCACGTCACGAGAGAATTGCGAAATGTGCTGTCCTCTAGTTTGAGAGCATCACGAATCTTTTGTGGGGAGTATGATCCTTTAATCCAAACCAACAGGTGAAGATGCAAAGCCAAACGACCTTGCTCTTCGACAGTCCCATAATAGGCCGAAGTCTCTCCGAAAAGGCCGGCTTCGTCAGAATCGACACGCAAGACAATTTTAAGGAAGGCCTGGACGAGGACGTGAAAAAAGCGAGCGCAAGCTACGGGATTTTGATTTACAGTAACGAGGCGGTGCTGGTAATCAGGAAGGCGAAGTGCAATGTCGTCAAGGTCGATTGGTTCACCACAGAAATAGAGGCAAATAGGGTTCTTGTTTGGGGGTGGTGCGAAAGTTATGAAGAACACAGGCACACCTTCGGACACTATGAGTGAACGGATTTCGTTCCGTTGATACTTGCGTTGCGTAGCAGAGCCGTCGACGTGACCCGAAACAGACTCAATATATGTAAGAAGCTTGTAGCACGACTCCTCTGCATCTGTTTCAGGCTTTACAAAGCCATCACGTTGTGCGCGACGAACTAGTTCGGAGAGAGCATCAACATCGACGTTGTGTATACGGTCGACAACGTCCTCAAAATTACGCCTCTTTGTAAGCAGATATCCACCAAGGGCACTCTGGCGTATTTGATCTTGATTGAACGCGATGAAGGGAAAGTATGGATCCACCTGAAAGCGTTTGTCACCATACATCAGCAGTGATTGCACGTGTGTGGCCAGGGGAATAGTTTTGGTGATGCGCGTGTTCGCGAACCCGCCGAATCCGTAAGGAAACAGCCAAGGGAAGAGACCAGGAAATAAAGAAGGGTTGTTGTATACTGACTGTGGATTGGTATCACGACCTACAGCCAAAATGTTTCCACCAGATTTAATGTGATGCAAAGCTTTCGCGGCCTGCTCTCTTCGGCCCATAGAAACCAGGTCGTCTTCGGTCACTCCATGCACTGACACAGGGCAAACATCCGCAGTAGTACCCGTCTCTGTAGCGCGGTCGTGGACAGACAACGTTTCTAGGGGATCAGTGTCTGGGGTTGGTTGGTGAAAGAACGAAACAGGCAAGGAAGTCTCTGAATAACTCTCGAGATTGGACCTCGATAGCTGCACGTCAGCGTATTCGAGGTTATTCGTCTTCAACCATAGCAGAGCGCGCCATATATAATTACGACGTACAAGAAAAGGCGTACGCTTGAAGTCCTCGATGGTGGGGGCTATGGAACCAGTGAAGAGGACTGCGATGATTCCTTCTAGTTCATCTCGATGCATGGGAAGCACTGCGAGCAACTGAGCTACAGGCTGTGCGAACACGATGCAATTAGCACGCATTTTATACGGGCCTTTGTGAACCCTCAGAATGCAACAGTTGTGGCGGTAGCGGGCAATGAGAACCTTTTCCATAAAATTGAGATCGCTCAGAACGGAAGGAACCTCCCCAACCCAGCGGCCATTTGCTAAGGCAAGGGTGGGCAAAGAGTTACGCTTCAAAGACGTCATGCAAGTAGGGCACACAGAAATCTGGCCCTCGTCAGAGGCGGTGGACGGGTATAGAACAGGGCCAGGCAGGGTAGTCACTGGTTCCAAAGGAGAAGCTCTTTCATGCCTGGTGACACCAGGGACATGCAACACGTTTAGCAGCGAACAGCCTGCATCTACAGCTGACAAATTTTCCTGTGGAGTTAAGGTACCACAAACATTGCATGGCGCTTCCAGTAACACGAAGCTGGAGACGGCGGACGACCAGTCACGTACAATACCTGCCACGTCACCGACAGATAACGGAGGGGGAGGAAACGGTGGACAAACATTTGACGGCGGTACAAACTGCAGAGGCCCAGTTTGAGTAGGAACAGTAGGGGTGCGGTCTCGCATGACAGGAGGAGCGTGGGACGAAGTGGGCAATGCAACAGTCGGGGCGAAAGTGATTCGAAAGGGGTTCACTTCGCTGTGGAGAGGTCGTGAAAAGCAAGCATAGACTAAGCAACACTGAGCTTGCGGCATGTTGCAGGCGCAGCGAGTGCGGATAGCAATGCGAAAGTCCTCAGCACGTAAGTTTCTGATTTTAATGTTTAGCATGGGTTTAAATAGCTTGGCAGACGGAAGCCCGACATAGTCGGCAACGACATGGAGGGGTAGCTTTACGCATACACAATCTGGCGCAGGCTGTGGAGCAGACGCAGAAATTCCGGTCAACTTCAGCAGGTCAGCGTCGTAAAGATTTACGAAGTCGCCGAAGACGATAGGATAGACACGGAGGGTAGTCACGGGAATGCGACTTGTATACGGAGCACCGCCCAACAGTTGTGGGCGAACAAAAGGTATACGTAGGACATCTGACACCGAAGGAGTGCTACGGACATGTAGTCGGCTCCATAGCCAAAGAAGCACCCAGTAGGCGTGCTTCCATAACCAAAGGAGGCTCGTACGCGAGATCCTCCATAACCAGGTAAACGAGACCGAGGGACACTGCCAATGGTCGAGTAATTTGCGGGCTGCTGGAGAACCGCGGTCAGAGGACGTTGTGCACAGGTGAAAGCATCCCTAGTAAAGGGTCGTACCGTATCGCAAGCGCGACATATGTGGACTTTGTGGGAGCGAAGTTCTCGAGCAGAGCGGTTAACGAATGCGATGGTAGGGATGAGCAGAGGGAGGGCACACGATACGCAGATGCTCCATATATAAGTACAATTTTTTGCGGCGTTTGTAGAACAATTAAGCGCAGAAAGTCGGGTTTTGACGGGTGGTGAGAGAACGAAACTGACACGCAGGAAATCCATGAGCGAGAACGCTGTTAGGCAGTGAGGGCTGGTCCCCCGGGGCGAGGGGCCAACTAGAACATATTCTCTACTACAGGTGGTGTACTCGGCTGGTCACTACTACAAGTTCAAAGCGGACCGTCCCTCGCAACCAAAAACTCGTCCGATACACATTGAGCGTCACACCGTTCCCCTCCCAACTGCCAGCGCAGGTCACCTATCACCTCGTACTCCTCTTGTAAGCCTATGACGGTACAGTACTGGTCGTTGAACCAGCGCATAGCGGAGCCGCACATGAAGGACGACGTGCAGTCGATGAGGGGTTCAATCTCCCTTCTGGTGCCAACTTCGAATTGAGTTGCCAGAGACGGGGGTAGGGTAGGACGAAGACGAATGAACCGACGTGAGAAGGTTAGGTCTGGATAAGCGACGACTAGGTGGTCTGGGGCGATATAGTTCATGAGGTGAGTAGCCGGATACTGCGGTATGAGGAACTGTGGTTGGCTGTTCACTGCGCGGATGAGGCGAACACGGGTTCTGCCGCGAGGCAACCTGAAGAGCAGTGCATAACGATACGAGTTCCTGGGGAAGTCGGGTAGCTCACTGAGGCGGGCATGAAGACGTGCTCCATACGAGTCCTCCAAGAAGTGAGCGAACAGCATGAACAGAGGAGAGTCCCCCCCAATGACGTCTATGACCTTGTACGTCTCACTGCCCATCGGATCAAGCAAGCTCAAGACGAATGGGCCAGCTAGGATGCAGTTGAAATGGCGCAAGGCTTCGAGGAACCTGTGAATGTTGAAGCCGTGCTTCTTCAGCAGTTCTTCCAATCGACGGAAGAATTCGCCCTGTACAAGCAGGCGACCGGTAGGAGAAGAGTTCTGAAAGTCTGCAAGGGAGGACAGTGGAGTAAGGGAGAGGAGGTCCTTCATGTTCTGGCAGTGGACGCTATCGGGACGTTAGGCCCGGTGGAGAAAAGCTCACAAGAGTGAAACTTACAGCTGGGCGTCCATAGTGGTTCTTGGTGAGGAATGAACGTTAATGAACACTGGAGTTGCAAGACCGCTACGGAACGCGCCACGTTTCGAGAGAGTGCTTTTTGTATGTGTGTATAATAAGATAGGTTGGGGAGAAATTCGCTGGTGGGAAAGCAAATGAACATGAAGGCTAGATCTCTCGGCAAAACCGACGAAAAGGAGGAACTGGCGCAACAGCCATGTGCGCACGCCATGTGAGGATCGAAATGCCATGTGGCGACAGGGGCCACAGCGATCTCCCCTAGAACGCTACCCTTTAAGGCAATAGCCGCTGAAGCAAAAGCTCGATCACCGGCGGCGGTAAGCAAGCCTTTTTCATAGTCCAAGGGGCAGTCGCCGGCCGTTGGAGGCGTCCTGTGAAAACAGTATATGGGAGCAGTTGGATGTATTCGAACAATGTAAACGCAGCCGTATAAGTACGTCACAGGCGAAGGTAGCTCTATGGAAGGTCTATGGAAGGTAGGGCAAAGCGAGGGTCATCTGTGAACTCGCCACCTAACGTTTTTGAGGGCACTGACAGCGGCCGGCACCTTGGTGAGCCATATATGGACACAGTCTTTGTCGGCAAAAGTTCTCCATTTGTCGAACTCCGCGAAGGTCGCGGATGGATTTGCTAAACGACCTCCTGGGAAAGTGTTATCGGGAAAGGAGTCGTGTTGTGGGTCGAGGACGGAAAACGAAGTCGGCTCCGGGTCGGCGGGGTATTGATCCTCCGTGAGCACGCCGCGGTGCAAGAATGTGAGCTTAGGATACGCGATAACCAGTACGTTGTTGGTAATTGCGTTCATGAGGTGCGTCGAATAATAGAGCGTAATGGGAAAAAGAGGAGACTCTCGAACGCTCTGGATAAGTCGAACGAGGCCTCCCGCAGAGGTTTCGAGCTCGAGGGCGGATTTGAAACCCTCGGACCTCATTCCAGGAACATCTGCCAAGACGCCCCTAATCGAAGCACCCTCTTTTTTGAGGAGATAAGACAGCGTGTCGGAGAATGTGTCTCGCCCGGAGAAGATGTCCAAGTACGTGTACTGCTGGCTGTTTGTAGTATCGAGCATTGCGGAAACGAACTGGCCGCTAAGAACCGCGTTGAGGCGGGAGGGACATAGCTGGTTGAGGAAGACCAACGGCTCAGCGAAATAGGGGGTCAACAGGTGCGTGATGCGTTCAACCATTTCCGTTGTCACCCGTGCACGGGCGGAGGTACTCGTGTGCTGAAATCGACAAAGCGATTCGACGGTAGAGAACCCCACCAAGGTGTTGATATCACTGTCCAGACACCTAAAGACGTCACATATAATTATTGAGGTGCTGGGTGAAGGAAACCATGAAGTACTCACGCCATGATAGAAAGAAGTTAGAGAGGTACGGAACGAACAAGAGGGTGGTGTGAGTGTATGCAAGACAAGAGACCATCGGAATTTTGAGGGAAAGGGGGGGGGCAGTTTAGCCGGTTTTTCATTTCTCCGGGAGCAACGACAGCCGGGTGAGATAAGTCTTTGAATGATGAAAAGAAATGTATTTAATTAGAGGTGCAGATGTACATAACATGATGACGTGGAGCCGACGCCGAAGACATTATAAGCAGAGAGGGGGAGGTGGAGGTGAGAAGGTGTACATTGCCTCTTATGGCAATGGGCAAGACAAGCGCTGGCGCGTGAGAAGAACAGACGTACAATGTGTCTGGACGAGTGAAAGGAGGTAGGGGAGGGAATGAATAATACGGCGATACAGCTCGAGAGATGAGGTAGCAATTAGGAGCTCAGGAGTCGCAACTTAACGTGTACAGGCCCAGAGGGCTATTGTCGCCACGGACCATAAAGCGCGGTGGAAAGAAAGCGTGAAGTGCGGATGCCTGTACAAGCCCCATAGACGCGCGTAGTGAAGTCGAAATTATGTAGATGGTAACCTAACTACACTAAGTTTCATAAGCGCGACGTAAAGGGGTAGGAAAAAGGCGTGAGCTGGAAAAAGAAACGATGAAGAGGGAGAAGTTAGCGATGTATGCGCGTCGGCAAGTGAAGGAGCAACGGACGTGGAGCGTGGACTCCAGCTTGATCAGTACATGCGGAAATGACATGAAATAATATTTGAGAAGATCATTTCTTGCTACAGGCGTATACAAGCCTCTGTGAACGCATCCATGTGACGTGCAATGTCCAAGGCGCGACAATGTGACGATGCAAACCGGATGTTGAGATGACGCTCAAGTGGTTGCCTAATGCGGTAAGTCAGGGTACTCAACGCTCTCACCCAGACCAACCACCCTCCACCACACAACCCCTCTCCACCACAACTAGTGCATCTATGACAGAACCAACCACTGTGGACAGTCAGTTTGAGCAATTGGTTGCGCTTGCCAAAGAAATTGTGGCTATAGGAACGGCTCTACGCGACGATGACACGGTTGGGCACGTTCGACGCGGTAACGGACCAGGCATGCTGCATAAGGACCCAATCATGATCAGGAGGCACGTTGTGAAGCTCATACAGTCGGGGCAGAGGCTATTGGACGGATTGGACGAAGAAAAAGGTGGTCTTGGGCATGAACGCTTCGAGGTGGTCGCAGCAACCCGTGCGAAGTGCGTAAACGTCGTCGATTCGTTTGCGGTCGTCACTAACAACCGATATGCGCGTACCATTGCAAAGGTTTCGCGAAATCTTTGAACAAGTCGTCAACGTTGAAACTGGGACGTCAATCGTGGGTGGACCACGGTGCCAGGAAGTCGCACAGGCGTCAGGGGAAGGCTACACGGACAGGTGCGTACAAGACGTCTTCATGCTATGTGAAGTTCTATTAACAAATGCGAACGTTAACTACCTACATGGCACTGTGTTGGATAGTATGTTGAAGCGTGGGGTAATGGCGTGCGAGGGAGAGGCGAATGCAAGCGGAAACGGCCACGCAGACGGGTAAGTGTTGATCGTCACTTGCATTTAATCGCACACTGTACAAATGTATGGCCTGGTTATGATTAGTGGACGCATGAGAGAGGCGCAAGATCTTGACGAGGGGTCAGGCACACCCCGCACTGCAGATCCGACGAAAACGATCTCGGAGGAGAGGACCGATCAGCGTTGCACACACGCTCGGAGGAAGCCGAGGTAAGTGTAATCACTGTTGGAAGTTAAAAATCTAATCAACACTGCCGGGGACGTTCCAGAAAACGAAGGACGTATGCGTACAGCATACCCACGGAGCGCATCAAAGGGGACCCCAGCTATGCAACACCACCGGAAGACCATGTAGGAGGCCCTCGTGAAATAACCGGACGTCGAAGGCCTTCGTTCACCCCCGGCCCGTCAGAGGACGGCGCGCAGCCATGGGCTCGTCGAGCGTTGAAGGCCACGGTCTATCGTGTGCAAGGCGTAATGAGGATCAGGCGAGGAGAAGCGTTTACAGGGAAGGCACAGGGGTGACTCAAGTCACGTGGAAACTGTGTCAAACGTTGCTCGCGATGGCTGTCTATAGAGGCTCTCAGCAAGTACATCTGTTAAATAGGCCGACATAAATGATAATAAGATGGCATGGGAAAGAATTGCCGGGCTGAGGAAGAAGTCGACAGCGGAAAAGACTGCACGCAGGCGAAGCACGGTAAAAAATAGACGCCCGTGCGCCACAGCGCACGGTAAGGCAAAAGAGCGCATCAAAAGGCGTGGGTGACGGAGAGAGCGGACCGGACGGGGAGGAGCGGGACGTCGGTGAAACCGCGGGTGAAACGACATCACGTGATGTGTGGGCGAGGACAGACCGAGTAAAAAGCCCGATTTGGGAAATCGGAACCCAACGTCAGCCACCTCACGGAATAGTCTCGAACCAGACGTCATAGAGCTCTTTTCCGCTTTGAGAAGGGGGCAGCAGAGAGCGGAACGAGCTAGACCATTCCGGACCGGGAGGAAAACAGCCAATCTCGCTGGGACTCTGCCCGCTTTTCGCAGCCTATCCCAATGTGTTTTTACATCTGAGATACAGAATATAGCTAGGAGTAGTGTAAAAGCAATCCATCGACTTTGAATCAATTTTGATACCGAATTGGGTACACTGAGCACGGGCACAGTGTGCTTTGGCTCAAGATTTGGGTGAGTGCAGTGGTTGAATGATGATTGGCACATATTTAGACGAGGATTTTACTTAAAATGATTGATCAACTTGTCTGTGTACAATACGGAGCCTGATGACGAGCCTAAGTAAGGCAAAACTCCGTGTGGCCAGCTCACCATTCGCTGTGCCCTCGCTGCAAAGCAGCCGGGCCGGGATGACCTACGAGCGCACGCGCAAAAACACCAGACGTCTAGCTCTGTCCGTGTCTGCTGCCTCCTTCTTCTTTCGGACAGAGCTCACAACGGCTGGATCCGAG